>JAOYNU010135516.1:0-24690 GCA_026745395.1 Tympanopsis confertula | reverse complement strand
GATTTATCGAAGATTATAGGAGATCGTTTAAGAACGATTTTTACTAAAGTAGTTTATAGTTTTAGTAATTAGAATAAGTAATTTTAAAATAATAGAAGATATAATTATCCTCTAAATCGCCTATTATAAAGCTACTTAAGAATAGCTTATTATCGCCCGATAATAATTCGCTTTTACTAGATATATCTCGATATAAAGATAAATTTAAAATATATATATATTATTAGGATAATCTAGAACCCGAAAATTATAACTTTTAAATATACTAGTTAAATTATAACTCGATATTATTACCCCGAAAACTACTCGGTAATCGAGTCGACTCCTACTAGTTTTTAATAAACTAGGAAAATAAATTAAAAAGAACTATTTTATATAAAATATTAGGGAAATTATTAAGAATAAGCGATATAAAGTAATTAACTCGGCTTAAGAACTAGATAGTATACTTAGTATATTAGGTCTAGTAGCGGATATAGTCCTTTATAATTTATTACTTACTACTATTCTAAATCTAATTTCCTTATATAAATATTATATAATACTAGTACTATTAGTAGGAGGAAGGATTTAGGCGGAAGGATTTAATTAATCCTATAGTTATTACTATAGAAAATACGATAATAGTTCTAGGGGTTTAATAATAAACCTAGACCTAATCTAATACTTATCCTAGTTTATTTTAAACTTAGGATCGAGTAAAGCTACGACGAAAACTATTCGAGATCCCTAGCGAATACGGATAGGCCCTACTACTACTCTATATAAAGGATTTAAAGTAGATATAGTAGCTTATAAAAGAAGGGAAGATCGCGCGAACTAGACGAGATTCTAGTACGAGCTAGTACGAGTAGTATACTATTTACTAGGGGTATTCCTTATAGAACCTATAATAAATAGAAATAAGTAAGTTACTAAAAAGGGGTATTTACGAACTCTTTCTACTAGCGAACTCGAAGTATTTCCCCTAAACGAGCCGATCCTAATTTAAATAAATTAATTTATAGAAATTAATCTATAATCTACTTTTAAATAAGTATAAATACTAAAGAGCTAATACGAATTACTTATATTATTACTAGAAAATATATCGACTATTAAAATAAATAACCTAATAAACCCGGAAAGGCTTTTAATTAATAAGAAAGATATACCGATTAATCTTATTAAAACTACTAAATTAAGGGGAGGGGATATACTACTTAAAAGTAATTTAAAAACCGACCCCTTGGACCCTAAACTTTTTAATAGCTAAAGATACCGAGGAAAAAAGGTTATTAAAAATAAATCGGTAAAACCCGAAATAATCGATAAGAAGGGATTAACTTATACGATTAAAGAAAAACTAGCCCTTTTTAGAAAGGAATTACTAGAACTATTTAAGAATATAATTAAAATAACTTATTAGCTAAATATAACTTTTATATTAGGGATTAGAAATATCCTAATAGTATTTCTATAGGATTTAATTATATAAGAGGCTACCCGAAATAAATTAACTCTTTTTCTATTAAAGAGATAATATAAATAATATATCTTAAGAATCCCGAGTAGAAAACTATTAGATAATAGAAGTAATAACTCGGATAATAATAATAAGCTTATATATCCTCGATAAGACCCCCTACTATACTAAAAGTATTATAGACGGGGTAATAACCCTAATAATAATTTAGATTTATCGGATAACTCGCTTAATAAGTAATACTAATCCCGTAAATATTAAAAATTATAAGATAAGCTAAATATATTATTTAAAGCCGAGGAACTAGGGGTATTCGACTTACTATATATCGTAAGAGGGGACGAGTAGGACGAATATAATATAAAAAGATATATTTTTAAGAATATAAATACTTTTATTAGTACTATAATTTAAATAGCGAGAAGTAGATCCCTTACTCGCTACGTAGTAGTTAGAAACCTATATAAGAGTCTTATAGGCTATATAAATTACTAGTATACCTAAAATCTTAACGAGGAGGATTACTTTACTTTAGATCTATAGCCTATTAAAAACGAAAACTAGGAATAAAGTACTTTATAAACTATAGCTATTTAGAAGGATTTACTAAAGAATCGATAACTTATAAGCCTAGATATAGTAATATAATAGGCTCGATATAAAATATATACTCTCGATTATATATTCTATAGAGTAAATATTACTTCTTAAACTACTAATACTCTAAGATTTATCGAACTCTTAGGAGAACCTACTAGGAATTATAATATAATACTATTCCGAAAGATCGATCCTAATTTAATTAGAATAATATATACTCCCCGACTCGAGCTAAATACTATTAAATAGGTTCGAATTATATTAACTCCTCTATAAGAAGGGTAGAAGAGAATAATTACTAGCGGGTTCCTAAGAGGGTAATACGACTTTTAAGTACAATTTTTAGGAAAATATCTAGAACTTAAGGTAATTAGGGATATCTAGGAGCTACCTAAACTATTACGAAGAGAATAAGTAAATATCGGCTAAACCCTAATATCTTATAAATTATACTAATAACCCTAATAGTAAGATCGACTTTAATATAACTATAATTTATAACGATTTAGACCTATTATTAGTAGATAATAATCTAGTACTTACTAGTTATAATACCGACTAAATAATATAGACCTAATAATAGATATCTAAAACCCGGGTCCGGATAGTAGATCTAGCGGATCCGGATTATAATAGTATATAATACTCTAGGGGAAAAAAAGAACTAATATTATAAGGTATAGTATTACTACTATTAGTTTTTAGCTATAAGAGGACTTTTATATCGTCGACCTCGAAAATTAGGGGTTCTAAGTAGTCGAGGAAATAGTAGAAGAACTATTAACTATAGATAAAGACTTAAATATAGTAGAATACGAATATCTAGACTCCGATTAGAGTAATAACGAATCTACTTATTTAGTAATTACTCCGATATCCTACGATAATAAACTAAATACTATAGGATTTTATCTAGAATCCTAACGAATTTACTAATATATATACTTTAATTACTTTACCGTATTTTATAATAAAAAAGATAAAGAAATATATCCGTCTCGACCCTATAAAGCTTCGTAATAAGAAAGAAACTATAGCCTAGTAATAGTAATCTCTAAGCCCTAGAGGATTACCGATATTATTTAAATACTATATTTAAATACCTATTTCCGGATCCTAATACTAGATTACCGAAAATACCTACTCTACTCTATAATAGATATAGGATTATACCGATATCTAATAGATAAATCTCTCCTACTTAGGCTAACTAAAGTAATCTTCGATAGAACTAAATAAAAGAAGATATCCGGAATAGGTAAATGACGAATAAGTAAATAGGCTATTTTCTCTTTTTTCGTAAAAAGATAAATAATATTAACCTCGGGAGAGAAATAAGATATAATTAGCGAATTATAAATAAGTACTTAAATTATAAATTAACTAGATACTAGAATCCTAATAGGAGAAGAATTTAGCCTACTAAATAAATTTATTATTAACTATAAAATATATATATTTACTATTTTAAGTATAAATATACTTATTATTTTAACTTTTTTATACGACTAGAATCGAAATATTCGAATAGTTAAAATAGCTACTAATCTAGTAATCCTACCTAGATATATAAGGATAGTACTAATCCGAATAACTAATTAGCTAAAAGATAACCCTTTTTCTTCGAATTTATAAGAGAAGGGTATAGATCTCTAATAGGTAAATACTCCCTAATTATAATTTATAACTTATCTAAGTAGCCTTAAACTATCTACTAAAAGGATATACTAGGAACTATTACTCTTTTATCTAGTTTACTAGCGAATATTATTAAATAAATCTACTTAAGTATAAAGTTAAAATTAAAAGACCTAAACTTAGTATTTACTTAATCCGTATAAGAGCTTAGCTTAATATTTCTAAATCTATTAACTTTAAATAATCTAAAAGATAAAGTAATAACTCTACGTAATACTAGCCCGCTATAAGAAGAAGAAATAGCCGATATATAGGCTAATTACGCCCTAAATATAGGTAAAATAGGGATAATATATATTAGATCTTTACTATCGGTAATTACGATAAACGGAATCTATATATACTAAGACTTATCGGACCTAATACTAAGTAGGGATTTAATTAAGGTTACCGAGATATTCCTTAAGCTCTAGATTAACTTAAGATTAATTTAACTTCTATCGGAATTATATATAAAAGTACTATTAGTCCCCGATTATATATTAAAGCGAATTACTTAATAACTATTCTACTAAAAACCGGAGGAAGAAGTTTTCCTTAATACTATACTAACTAAAATATACGAGAAGAAACTAATAGATTAGGTATACGATTTAATTCCTTTCGGGGCTCCCGTATTCGTAGTATAACGAATTATAAATAGTAAGCGAAAAGGACGGATAGTCGTCGATCTTAGAAGATTAAACCGTATTACTATCCTAAATACTTACCTTATACTTCTATAATCGGATATTATCTATAAACTATAAAGATATTAATATATTATAGTAATCGATATATAGTCGTTCTTCTACTAATTCCTTATAGTAAAAGAGTATAGGGAATAATTTACGATAATTAGCTATTAAGGCTAGGAGTAGTTAAAAGTAATACTTATAGGATTTAAGAATTCGCTAATTTATATATAATAGTATATAGATTAAATCCTAATACCCTATAAGGATTTCGTAAGAGCCTTTATCGACGATATTATTATATATTCTCGAATAAAAGTAGGTTATTTAAAATATCTTTATATTATCTTTACTAAGTTTAACTAATAAAACCTATTACTCTTACTAGATAAATCGTTCTTAGGATTCCTATTAGTAGAAATTCTTAGAATCTAAGTCGATATATTTAGACTTATAAATATAAAAAACTAAACTATAGCTATTAAAAATATCTATTTCCTAGAAAAACTAAAAGACCTAGAGAGATTTATTAGAATAACCGGATAACTATAATACCTAATTCCCTAGTATAAAGCCCGGATTAAACTATTATAAAAGAGGAAGACCGACTTATTTAAATAATATCGTATAGAACTAGTACGAACTAAAAGAAATCTAAAATAATTAGACTTTAAAATAATAGCCTCGTCTAGGAAAATATAGTATACTACTACTAGATAGTTATTAATTAAAGAAGAACGGGTAATATTCTAAAATATTAAATCTACCTTTATCGCCGCTACTAGCCTAGTTTATTTTAATCCCGAAAAGAAACTATTCCTCTAAATAGATATTTTAAAAGTATACGGATTCGGGGTTATACTATTCTATCTAGTAGATAAGTTAAAATAGGACGGATTAACTCGGATTCCTAAGATTTAAATTAGACTAATTACTTACCTAAGCCGAAGCCTTAACTCCGTAGAAATAAGATACTAGCTTACTAAACTAGAGGTTACCTATTTAGTATAGGCTATACGAAAGACTCGAGTACTTATATAGTTATATTAGAAACCTCTAGTAATAGTACTTACCGATTATTCTATAATTATAGGAATTATAACCTAAACTAATATAATAATAACGAGTAGTACTAGAACTAACCTTAGGTTAATTATCGTATTAGAATACCTAAACTAGTTTAATCTAAATATTCGATATATTCCTAGGTTAATAAATATAGTACTAGACGCGCTTTTACGAATACTAGGATTAAGTTTCCCCGCCGATAGACTAGGGGAACTAGATCTAATCTAATCTAGAATAACCCTAATTAAAATAGAACTACTAGAAAAAACCTATTTTATAGTTTCTAATTATAATAAATAGATAATAGTAATACGAGAATAACTCTAGATAAGCTCCGAAACCCTAGTAGAGAAGGCGTATAAGTAGATTATAATAGAATACTAACTCGACGAGACTTTTAAGTAATAGCTATAGTAAGAATATCTAAAAGATCTAAAGTAGAAATTAATTATCTAAGCCCTAAAGGAATATTATACTAACGGATTCGAATTACTATATATTTTAACTAAAGAAGGATTACTATACCTAATAAACTACTATATCCTAACCCGATTATATTAACCGAGAACTATAATCGATATCCTTCTAGAGAAAGCTTATAGAATAGAATACTAGGAAGCGTAGAAGTACTAGAAGGCTATATCTAGCTAGTTCTATATCCTAGGCTTCTAGAAAATAGTAAAAACCTATATTGATTAATACTTTATATATAAAGAAACTAAAGCCGATAACTCCCTACTATTAGGAGGTATATAGCCTATTATTAGCCTACTAATACTATTCTATACTATTATTATAGACTTTATTACTAATATACTTATCGTAGAATTATCCGGAATACTATAAGTACTAGATAAATTCTTACTATTTAACTAATTACTAACCGTAATAGATAAGTTTAAGAAGGGATCTCTACTAGTACTAGGATATTTAGAATATATAGTAGAAGATTAAAATAAAATATTATTAAGAACTATAAAAATAAGAAATTAGGGAATCCCTAAGATTATTATCTTAGATAATAATACTAAATTTACTAGTAATTTCTAGAAAAAATACTAAGTAAATTAAAGAATAAAATTACGATTCTTAATAGTATAGTATCCTAAAATAGATAAATAATTAAAAGTAAAAAATCGTATAGTTAAGGTAGTAATCCGAAATTTTCTATAGACGAAACCTAATACTATATAGATAAAAGTAATTATCGATTTTTAATAAGAACTAAACTAGGCTTATTCCGAGATAATAAAAATAAGCCTAAATAAACTACTATACGGAATAGACCTAGGATTAAACTTATCTAAAGTAGTAGGAATATAACTAGAAAACGAATAAGAAGTACTCCGAGATAAAACTATTTCTTTAATCGTATCGGGGTAAATTATAGTTAAAATAATATATAATAAAAAAATACGAAATAGCCGAATTTAAATTAAACTAATAAGTATATTTAAAGTTTAGAAAATATAGAAAAGGATACTATTTACCTAAAGAAATAATAATAAAATAAAAAGAATAAAGAATATTAATCTAAATTAAAAAGAAAATTAGTTTACTAGTATATTAATTAAAATTACTTAAAATATTAAACTTTTATAATATAATAATAATTTAATATATAAGACCTAGAGTAGACCTTAATAATAATAAATAGAACTAGTTTTTAAAATTTAATAGCTTAGTTAAAGACTTAGAGGTATAAAATTTATAAGAAGTCGAAAGAATTATTAGTATAAGAATAAGTAGAAAAAGAAAACGAAAAAAGTATCTAGTAAAATAGGAAAAATAGGTAAATTAATATAATATATAGGTAAAAGAAAAAGATATAAATACCCTAAGACTAATTAAAGAATTTAAGAAAAAATAAAATAATAACTTATATAGAGAATATTTATTTATAACTAATAGAAACTATTACTTAAATAATATAATTAAAAGGAATTAAAAATAAAAAATTAATAAGATAAATTCGATTCTTTATACCGAAGTACTTAACTAAAACCCTAATATAAATAGGGTAGTATTAATAATATACTATATATATATAAATATAGAAAAAAAAAAAATAGAAGATTTTCTATTTTTTATCCCTACGAATCTAAGAAAAGAACTTTAATATATAATTTTACTATAGCTCTACTATTAAAAGATAGAAGTATAAAAGCTTATATATAGTCTAAGAAAGAATCCCTAAAAATATCTAAAAAAAACCGATAAGAAAGAAACCGTATAACTATTATCGAGTTAATAATAGAGAAGTTAAAGAACGAATTCGTTTAAGGAAAAGAAGTATAGAGAAGGAAATAAGAAGAGGATATTAGTCGGATATATCCGGAATAAGTAGTAGTTAGAAATATATTAATTAATAATATTATAAAAAAACGTAGAAGAAAAAGAAAAATAGTAGATAAAAAGAAGAAATTAAAAACGTAATTAGAAAAGAAAAATCTAGTAAAATAATCTTACTATATATTTAAATTAAAATAAATTAGGTAAGGAAAGTACTAGAATACTCTTATTTAAATAAGAAAGAACTATACGAGAACTTTTACTATAGTAATAAAAGAATTTAGAATACGCTAATATTTACTAAGTACTATTATATCGTAATATCCTTACGCTTTAGAACTCGTTTATCGTATTACTACTCTAGTATATTAATATTATCGATAAGTTTCTTTAGTTATTATTTTTTTATTTATTTTAATTAAATTCTATTATCTTTTCTCCGGTACCCTATAATCGTTATATAATATTATTAGAAATACTAGTTAGGCTTATAATTATTTAGAACTAGGCTAAGAATATATCTTTAACTATCGTCTATAAGCCGAACTATATTTTATATCTATCTTCTCGTATATAAGAGCTTAAGCCTATTATCGATTTAATTAGATATATTTTAATAATTCTCTAGTCGTAAAAATAATTAGTTTCTATATCGTTCTTATATTATAAAATACCGGTCTATCTCGCGATTTATTTTTTATAATAGTACTAAAATTAAATATTTTTATTAAGTTCCCCGAATATATATACTAGCTAGGCTATTTATACTATAGAGGTAAAGAAGCCTTTTTATCTATTATAGTCTTAAGTTATAAGGTTTATATAATAGCTATTAATAAATCGCGATATATACTAAATAAAGTCTAAGTAGTATTCTAGAAAAATAACTAAGTAAACTATAATATCGATATATCCGATAAAATTATATTCTTAGTAGAGGTAATATAATTATACTATTATATAAAAAAATAGGCTAAAATTATTTTTAAGAGAAAGGGCTAGTTTATCTAGAAGATCGTAGAGGCTATTAAAGTAATATACTACTAGAAGTTTAAAGTAGAAATAATCGCCCTAATAATAGATAAAAAGAACCTAGGAAAAGTTCTATAATACCCTATCGAAATTACTCCCGATATCGTATTACGCGTTCTAGCCGGCGCTAACCCTAGTTAAAATAGATAGAGTCGTATTACTAGACGATTAAGGTATCGCTTTTAGATAAGTTTAAATATAGTCGGGGTTCTAGGGCTATATACTAATAGCTATTTCTACTCCCGGCGACTAGGGTTTAGTAATATATTAATATTATAGTTAGGACGACGTAAAATAACTTATTATAAGCCTAAATATAGTAGTAGAGTATTTATTTAAATTCGGTAGAAATAATCCTTATATATCTAAGAACCTACTATATAATAAACTTATATAAGTAATAAGGACCCTACTAAATATATAATCGGAGGCTATAGCTATCTAAGGGTTCTATATAGAGCCTAACGGATACTTTATTATTAGAACCGATTATATACCTCTTAAAGAAGAACTATCCCGTAAGCGGCCTAGAGATACTACTACCCCTATACCTAATTAGATACTAGGCTTATATAGGGCTTTAAGAGTTTTTAATAGTAATAAAATACTTTAAGTAAATATACTTATAATAGCCTTCTAAGTAGCCCGGGTATATTATACCTAGTACTCTACTTTTAATAATAAAATCTAAAAACTAAGTAGCTTTTAATTATTATATATCTAGTAGGGGGATAGGTATATTCTATTTAAATCTTAGGATAATACTCGAGCCCTAGTAGATATAGGACTTATAATCCTCTATCTTTAGATTAATAAGTATAAATAGGTCCTTAAGTACTTATATTATACGCTTTTTATATTTATCCTCTAAACTATTAATATTAAACTAAGTATATACCTAATTAAAGTATATAAAACTAAGTCGTTTAACTTATCTAAAGCCGAGATTAACGAGGTTTAAGCTCTAATTAAAGATTAAGAAGAAGGACTTATAGTTAGGCGACTAGGAGTATTATTTAAGTATAGTAGATAGATCGGAAACTTAAATTAGCTTTATTAGTAGGATAAGTAGACCCGATATAAACTATACGCCGAGATAATAATAGAAGATATTAATATCTATTTAGTATTCGTATTAGAAAAATACGACGAGCTTAAGAAGATATTATTCGAGGATTAGCTAGTAGACGATAAAAAGCTAGGTAAGGATAGAGAAGCCTAGAACTAAGGCGATAGTAGCTTAAATAAGATAATATTCCTAGATATAGTATAAGTATACCGAAGATTACCTATTTTCTTTATTTAAGGGGTAATTAATAGTATTATAAAATAAGTATACCGTTCCTTTATAAGTTCGTTTAAATTAAAATTAATCTAAGTGAGCTTAGATATAACTTAAGTAAGTTATATTTAATATATCTTCTAACTTCCTATATTATATTTATATAGACTAGTTAGAATAGGCTCGATTACGTCTAATTAGGCCTAATCGAGTATAATTAGGCCTAATTACGCCTAATTATAGGTGATCTAGTCTAATTACGTACCTAACGAACCTAATTACCCTCTCCTAGGGAATATTCTACGTAATTAAGGTTAAAATTATATAGTTAGAGCTAGAATCTAGTTTAGGAAGGGGGAGGATATAGAATTTATATTATATTTCATAATACCTATACTAGTTTATTATAATAAGGGCGGTTACTCCTATACGCATGTGTATCTATCGCATCAAAGCCCTTATAAGCCTAAGAGAGGCGAAACCTCTAAGAAGAGGTCTACGACCTAGTTATATAGCCTAAAGAAACTGTAGAATAGTATTTGGTTAAAGCGGAATAGCTTTTCGTTAAATACTAAGCCCTATTTAAGATCGAGATAAACTTCTATACGGAAGCCCTAGTAAAAAAGTACTATAGGAGTTTTACTAACCTATAAGACCTAGTATTAGTATCTAGAAAAAGCCTAATTATATAGGAATAGGTTTACTACGAGGTAGTTAGGGTAATCCGTAAATTAGATAGTAATTAAAAGTCTCGTAAAGTAATAAAAAGTACTTAGAATAATAATAAAAGAGGTTTTAATAAAAAAAATTAAACTTAAAAAATTTACTAAAAATAATAGTAATAAGTCTAGCGTAGGCGGAAGTAAGTATACTAGATATAGTAGGAAGAATTATAAGAAAGACGACTACTACGCTAAGATATATATAAATAGGTCGGCTTTTACTACGGAACTAGTTAAATAAAGTAGTATATAGAAAACCGACTATAGTAAAAAGGAGAAGACCTACTATAAATTTAGTAAACCTAGGTATATCGCGAAGAAATATAATTTAAACTATACTATATAGGCCCTAATAACCTTAGCTTAAATAGCGCCGATTTTATCCGAAGGCGATACTAATAATACTATATAAGGAGGAATAACTATAGCTATTTAGGATATACTATAAGTTAGCGTACTTTTAGTAATAGTAATAGAATAGTACTAGGCTTAACTATAGTTATTCGATATAAAATTAGATATCTATATTAGTAACGAGTTAATAAAGGTAGTTCTAAAGTTAATAAAGGTATTACTTATTAGGTATATATATAAGATAGGTAAGGGCTTTATAAAAGTTACTTATATATATTTAATTATAATTAAACTAATCGTCGACGAAAGTATAATAAAGTAATTAACCCTTATAAATATCGTAATTATCCTAGACTTCTTTATCTATATTATTTTAAAGAAGATCTAGTACCGAAAAAGGGGTAAAATCGTAAATAATAAAGTTCGCGCCCTAGATAAGTAGGTTATAGCCCGAATAATAGACGACGACTTCTATTTAAGTAGAAACCTTTAATAAATTAGCGAGGTATTACCCTAAGAACTAACGAAATTACCTAGAAAAGGTAATAATACGATTATCGTATTCCTAGTAGAAGTTAATTCTAAAAAAGGGCTAGAAATTAGTTTTACTAGGGGTAAAGTAAAAAGGGTATAGCTTATCTACTAAAGGATAGTATACCCGGGGCTAGATACTCTAGCTATAAAGGACTGGCCCTATTAGTGAGGACACGAATAGGCGTTGATAATATATTAATCTATCGTATATAGAAAGAGGAAAGAGAGAGATCTATATATATAGTATAGTTAAGGTAGATATACCCGGTTATAAATAGGTTATATAATTAAGTTAGGTCTAGCCCTAGCCGAATACGAGGTTCTAAATATAGGCTAGTAGGCCTAGGTCTATAATATACCCCCTTACTTATTAATTAGCCCTTCTATACGCCTAGGTAGTACTCGACGTATCTATTTATATAGTTCTATAAAAGTACTATCTATAAGTCCCCGAGTATTAATCGTATTTTCTATCGAATACTAACTTCTTTTTATTTCTTATATAGCGGAGTTCTTATCGATAATTATTACCCTATATATAGGACTTTTTTCTATTATATATTTTTCGTTTAGAATTTTCTCTTTCTTTAAGTTATCTTTACTACGCTATACCCCTATTACTATATTAAATCTATATCGTTTTACTTTTAGTTTTACCTTTAGTATATACCCCTCGTTTATAGTATAATTCGTTTAGCTAATAGTAGAAGTATCCTCTACTACTATTCTTTAGCGCTATAGCTCTAGCCCGGGCCCTACCCCGGACTCTACCCCTAATAACCCGTTCGCTATCTTTAACGATAGCGAGGATAGCGATAATAGCGATAATAGTAGCGATAATAACGGCGATAATAACGATAATAGTAGTAGTAGCGATAATAATAATAATATCGGTAGTAGTAGTAATAACGACGACGATAGTATCGGTAGTAGTAGTAGTAATAATAATAATAATAACGATAGCGACGGCGACTATAGTAGTAATAATAGTACTAACTCCCGCCTATAGCCGTAGGTACCGCCCCCCCCCCGTATCTATAAGTCCGCTTTAGGCTTACTTTATTATTCTCGTTATATACTTATTAGTTATTTATAGAAGAAAAGGTAGTAGATTATCTAAAATCTCCTTATATTTAAGGATTCCGACGATAAGGATATATAGTTACTATAAGAGGTCGCCTTACTATATATTAGCTATATTAGTATATTTCGGTATACTAGTCGGCTTAACTACGTATAGAGGCCGATAGAGAAATATACTAAGTACTAGGGTACTAAGTATATATATAAGTAGGACTTATACGCCTATATAGTAAACCCTTCCTTATACTTAGTTTTTTATAATATTATCTATATAGTATAGGCGGGGTAGTATATAGACTACCCTACTTTAAGATAGCCCGGGAAATAAAGTTTTTAATAACTTATATTTACCCGGGACTTTAACTAAATCCTATATATATACGATTATACTCGGGAGTAGGTTAATTTTAGCTTTTTTTAGGGCTCGGTTATCCCTACGCCTACTACTACCTCCTTAGCTACTACGTAGTCCCCCCCCCTCCCCTAAACCCTAAGTAATCTATCTCGCCTACTTATACTACCCCCCCCTAGCCTATCTTTTACTACCGGGGTCTTTAATTTTACTAGCGCTATAGGCTCTTTAATACGCCGCCTTACGGGGTACTTAAATTCCGCCTAGTTATCTGCCGACCTCGCTCTAGTCGGGTATAATATAGTAGCTATATATAATACCTTTAAGTAGAATATAATAAATAAACTAGTTAATAACGAATCGGCTCTTATTAATATATATTCTAAGTTTATATATAGTATTACGATACTTTCTATAATAAGGTAAATTATTACTAGGATAATTAGTTTAGGTAACTATTCGATTATCTAATATAGTCTTCGGGGTAGGGGGGCTTTATATCGGGAGGCGGCCGGCGTAGTTATACCCCCTCGCCCGGGGAGGAGGAGTCCCCTTTTACCTCGTACTAATACTACTAACGCCGATATCGGACTACTAATTAAAGTTTTAGATTTTAATATTATAGTATATTTATTATAATTTTTTATTATTTCTTATTTAAGTTTTATAGTAGAGATTAGGTTAGCCTAATTTAATTATAATAAAAATAAATTAATAGATATTATTATTTCTATATTTCTTATATATTATAACTTATTTAATTATAGCCTATTATTTATTAGTATATTCCCTTATTCCGCCTCGAATTTATTAAAAATAATTATATTTATAAAGTCCTCTAGTAAGTACTATATTAGCTAGTTATAGCTTTTTTATTTTACTAATACTTAATACTAATTACCCTATCCTTAGGAGTTTTTTACTACTATAATTTCTTCTATTTTAAATTCTTTATTCTCGACTTTATCTTCTAGGTTTAGTACTAAGATTAGTCCTAGGGCTAATTCTATTCGTTTTTATATAAGGAGTAGGTTATCGGCGGCCTATTCTATTAGTTCTCTATAGAAGGTTAAGTAGATTCCCTCGGGGATATTAAGAGTAATAGTAAAAAGGATTAGTATATCGATTACCTTATATTTCGTATAAAACTAGTCGAGTTTCTTATTTAGCTAGTTTATCTTAATATTTCGTAGGGATAACTATACTTTATCTCTAATACGAAGTATTTTAGTAGGGTATTATCTCTAGATCGTATAGTCCTACTACTATTACTAGGTAAATATTATAACCCTTTATTCGAATTCGGTTCCCTCTCGGAGGTATTAGAAGAAGTATACGGCCCGGTTTTTTAATAAGTTATTCGAGACCGCTACTTATTAGATATCTAAAAGTACTAGTATATCGAACCCGTTAAAGAATTTATTCGGGCTTACCCCTATTATACTAGAATCCCGATTATTAATTACGAGCTAAGTAGCTACGAGTTAAGAAAACTAGTTATATTAAAAGAATAAGATATACGTACGGAGGTAAGCCTATACCTCCTAATTTATTCTTTCTATATTACTATTTATCTAGGGGTAATACGTAATAAAGAGGAGTTATATCGTCCCTATTAATTCGTAAAAAGTAATTTAGAATATACTTACTTAATCCGATCCTTAGTTACTAATAATTTCCGATAAGAACCTATAGAACCTCTACTAGTATTCTTTAAGATATATTACGTAGTCTTCTACTTTTATAGATATTATTAATTCGAGTTAAATAAACTTCGATAGTCTATTAGTAATTACTATAATATATATCGGGTCCGATACGGATTTCGCAGGTAAGCCGACTATAAAATCTATAAATATCTACTTCTAGAATCGGTTTAAGATCGGTAAGGGCTAGAGTAGGTTTTATAATAGTTACTATAATATATAAATACGGTAGTATAAGTCGTAGTTTTTCTAAAATCGTTTTACTATTCGGGATATTCTTATTACGGGGTAAGACCCGTAGGACCTAAGAGGTTATGAGCACGTGACTATATCACGAGCGTAGAAACCCTACTTTAGACTCTACGAGAGCTTCGTTTAGCTTACTCTCGTTATCTAATTAATAAAAGTCTATCGGTACCCTAAACTACTATTTATAGCGCGTTACTATTAATAATTAATTAGATTACTTTTTTCTAAGTTTTTATTAGCTTCTAAATTAAATAATCTAACTCTTTCTAGAGTTTTATTCCTTATTACGAATAAGTTAATTAATTTAAGTACTTTATATACTTCTAAACTAGGTAATCCGTATACCTCCGATTAAGTTATCTAGGCTTCTATTTAAGCTATCTAGGCTTCTATTTAGGCGACTTATACCTCTAATTCCTCGTATAGCGAGTTAATTAATACTAAACTAATAAGAGCTTCTAATAGGCGATCTACGCTTTTAATACTATAAATACTAATAGCCTCTATAGTAGGCCCTGATAATACTTATATTAAAAACGATATTATAATAACTACTAAACTACTTATAGGATTACTAAGATTACTAGACCTATTCGTATCTATACTTTCTTCCCTAATACTTTCTATTTTACTCCTTATACCTACTAGAATAGAAAAACGTACTCGTTTACCCCTACTAGCCGAGTTCGATAGCTCTAAATTAGAGTATCGAAACTAGCGAAATAAAACTCGTATAAAACTTCGAATCGATATAGAAGTACTTAGTAGTATCTCTAGTTAAATTACTACTCTCCTTATAGTTTTAAAGGGCTCGGCTAATAAGAACTATATTTTTTTTATTAGTACCGAATTTAAAAAAGAAATACCTTTACTCTCGAATATTTAGACCTATTTAAACTATCTATACGCCGATTTTAATTATAAATACGCTACTTATACTAAATAGATTAATTTAAAATAAAGAACCTCGGATTTTAATACTTACTATACTAAATTCGAATACCTATTAATAGAAGCCGATAGATTAGAATAGGCTAAAAGTATAAAAATTAATAACTTCTATTATAATATAAACTAGTTAATTCGAAGTACTACTATTAGCGATATTATAAAAAATATACTTATAGAATAAGTCTAATACTACTACTATATTTAGGTTAATTTATAGATATTAAAAGCTTTTCTTACTATTTATATTATATTATATTTACTATCTCCTACTCGTTATAGTACTACTATTATTATCCCTATTACTCTTTTACTTTATGACCTTATAAATATCGATTCGAATCTTATTTCTATATAAGCCTCTACCTAATATACTCGTAGGAGTACGCCGAACCCGAATAGATACCTTATCGGCCTAGGCCTCCTTTTAGACTTTTAGTATTATAGAAAGTACTCGAAATAGGTAATATAAGAGGAAATATTACGCCGAAAAATAGCTAGTATTTACTTCCGGTATAGATATTAAGGTTATACTATTACTTTCTATCCCCTAAAAATACTTTAGAAGAGTAGGAAAGCCCTTATTAAAATTACTATTACTTATATTAAACCTATTTTTAATACTACTACTAAAGAGTCGGAAAACTAGTTACTTTTATACTAAGTCGTATATAAGAATATAAGAAAATTTAATTAGAATACTAAAAGTACTAGGAAAAGACTAAAAAAATAGATCTACTTTTTTTAAAAATAGATATTATAATTAACCGAATAGGCTATATAAAGTACTTATTTAATTTAAATTATTCTTCTAGTATTCTAATTAGTAATAAACTAGTAACCCGTTTAAACTTTCTACGTTTTAAAATAGAACTTAAAAAACTAAAAGGAATTACTAGTATAGCTAGAACTATAGATAAAATAACTTACTTCGAAATAGATATTAAAGGCTATTACTAATACTACTAATATACCTATTATATAGTAAAAGCGAGCTAAGACCTAATACTAGGGCTCTTATAATTTACGGAGAACGGGGTTATTTATAATAAATCCGCCGATACTACTTTTATCTTAACTTCTAAAACTATTATCCGCTACTCGAAAGAGCTTATTTATAATACTAAACTAGTAATTATAGTTATTATAGCTACTAAAATTAAATATACGAAAAAATAAAATCCGAGAGTTTCTAAAATCTTTATTATAAGCTTAAAAGATATTAAATATACTCTCGAGAATAAGAAAGAACTAATACTAGAGTAAATTTATAAATACTTATTACTTTAATATACTTAATTCTAGGATATTTTCGTATATAATCGAGAAGAACTACTACCCTACCGAAATAATTTAGATATAAATATCGATCTAATTAAAAGAACTAATAAAAAAGACCTAAAAGTACTATAAGGACTTTTATATAGTATATTACGAGATAAGTTTCTCGTACTATAAAAGACCTTTATAGACTTAATTAAAAAAGGGTTTATCTATACTAGTTAATTAGCTATCGCTACCCTTATACTATTCGCCTATAAACCCGGTAGAGGTCTACGATTCTATATCGATTATAGGGCTCTAAATAGCCTTATAAAGCGCGATTATTACCCTTTACTACTAATCGGAGAGACCTTATATTAGATTAGAATAGCTAAATAGTATACGAAATTCGATATAAGAGTAGTATTCTATTAAATCCGGATAGTAGATAAAAATATTTAGAAAACGGCTTTTTATATATACTATAGTCTATTTAAATAAGTTATTACTTTTTTTAGTCTTACGAATAGTCTTTCTATATTCTAATACTTTATAAATTAAATTCTTCGTAATTTTCTCGACTATTATATCTTAGCTTATATAGATAATATCTTTATCTATACGGATAATACCCTCGAAAAGTATAGGACTTAAGTAAAAGAAGTACTATTATATCTCGAAAAAACTAGCTTATAATTAGATATCTCGAAATACGAGTTCGAAGTTAAAAGTATTAAATACCTCGGTTTAATTATTATAGCTAAAGAAGGCGTATTAATAGATCTTACTAAAGTCGCCGCTATTTATAAATAAGAAGCTCCTACGAGTATAAGAGGTATAAGGGGATTTATCGGTTTTACTAACTACTACTATAAGTTTATATAGGATTTTAGTAAGCTTATAGACCCTTTTTATTAGCTCGTAAAAAAAGATATACTATTCGAATAGCTAGAAATAGTATAATAGGCTTTCGAGACTTTTAAGGAATATTTCTTAGCTAGTAGAGTACTCGCCTATTAGGATTTTAACCGAGATATATATATCGAATATAATACTTCTAGATTCGCTATTAGAGGATAACTAGTTTAACGATATAATACTTTTTAGTACTTTATTACTTTCTTTTTATATAAGATATCGCTAGCTAAATAGAACTACCTAATTTACGATAAAGAACTCCTCTCGATTATCGCTAGAATTACCGAATAATATACGGAACTATATAAATTAACTTTTTTAATAATTATTACGGATTATAAGAACCTAGAATACTTCTATAAAAAGAGATATCTATCGGAATACTAAGTATACTAAATAGAGTTACTAGAAGTACTACCTCCGTAGAAAAAGGTTTATAGGCCTAGAAAACTATTATAAGTCCCGGATACTCTCTTATATATAGATACCTATAATAACGGTTCTAAATATACTAAAAACTAGTATTTATAACTCTAGAAAGAAACTTAGGATCTTATTATAATAATTTTAGAAGTAGATAATAGAATATAACTATTTATCTAACTAGAACTTCGAGACTTATAGAAAGCTACGAGAGTAGTAGACCTTTTATATAAAGAACTAATATAACTAGTTCTAGAGAAAGCGCCGATATTCCTTTTAAGATTAGTACCTCCTATAATAGCCTAGATCTCGGAAGCCTCTATTAATAATTCTTAATTCTTTTTACGTAGTAAACTATAGATTTTAGGCTACGAACCCCTCCGTACGGCTTTAATCTAGTAGTACTATAACTTAGCTATTAGAGGATACTTTAGTTATAAGACTTTTATTTCTATACTTATACGATAATTCTTCTAGCCTAGATTTAGAATAAATACTCGTAAATTCGTAAAAGCCTATTCGATATATAGTAAAAATAAGATTTAGAGGTAGAAGAAGTATAGTTTACTATAACTTCTACTAATACTATTATAAAACTAGGCCTTTATTTTAATAGATTTTATAATATATCTATTAAACGAATAGGGATACGAGTAACTACTAGTAGTTATAGACTACCTTTCTAGAAGCTTTATCCTAATACTATTACGAATAGGAGGGGTAGACGATATAATTAAAGCTTTTCTAACTTATATTTATATATACTATAGGCCCCCCGAATCTATTATTTCCGATAAAAGGGAGTAATAAATAGATAATTTCTAGAAACGCTTCTACGAACTACTAAAAATCGAAAAGAAGCTCTTAATAGCTTATTACCCGTAGACTAATAGTACTACTAAAAGGATAAACTAGGAAGTATAGTAGTTCTTACGCTATTATATTACTTTTAGCTAATAGGATTAGGCTATATAGTTATTAGTAGCTTAATTAGCTTTTAGTAATAGGCCCTAATATATAAGAAGAGGTATTTTACTTTTCTTTACTATTTATAGTTATTATATTAACTTTATCTAAATAGACGAGAAATAGAGCTATATTAATAGTAAGTATATAGTAGCCGAGAATATAGTTCTAAAGCTCTAGGAGGTCTAATAATAGGTAGTAGCCGCTCTTATAGATAGTTAATAGGTAATAGAAAGATAAACTAACCGATACCGATATACTACTAAGAACTTTAAAATAAGCGATTAAGTATAATTAGATTTTAGGAATATCTAAATAAAGTACTTAAATAAAAAACTAGATTAGTTATATACTAAATATACTATTATAAAAGTAATTATACTAAATATTTACGAGTTTAATATCCCTACTAGTATTTATAATTACTTTTATTTAGACCTCCTATATTTAGCGGAGTACGAGGGCTTATTATTATAATAGCTATACTATAAAATTACCCTACTAATTATAGTAGATAAAGAATATAAATTCTAGGTAGAGATAATCTTTTATACTAGAAAATATAAGAATAAATACGTCGTATAGGTAAAATAAGCCGGATATAAGACCCCTACTCCTATAAGCCTAGAAAATATTAAAAATACTATAGTTTTAGACGACTAAGAGGTAAAATAAAGGAATATCCGATAAAATAATAGTCTAAGAAAGTACTACTTAATAAGAATAGGGTATTTAAAAGTATAATAAAAGAGATTTAATACCGAAAAGGAAAAAGAAAGAGGGGGTAATATTATAAAATAAGACTTATAAGACCTAAGAGGTTATAAATATATAACTATATTATGAGTATAGAAACCCTACTTTAGACTCTACGAGAGCTTTATTTAGTTTACTCTCGTTATCTAATTAATAAAAGTCTATCGGTACCCTAAACTGCTATTTGCAGCGCGTTGCCGTCAATAATTCTATCCTAATAGTAATTATATTATGTGAGGTTTTACTTATAGGTGTGTTATTGTGTGTAAAGAGCGTTAATTATTCTAAGTTATATTATACTAGTAGGCTAGAAGATAAGCTTCTAGCCCTATATACGTTACGTAATATATAGTTATATAACCTACTAACCTATTCCTTTACTATAGTACTAGCTACGGTATCTCCGTACCCTAATACTCCCTTTTAATATATACTAGTAATCGTTATTTATACTATATCCTTCTTTTTCTATTCTACGATCGTAGTTAAGCTTTTAATAGGGGCCCTAATTAATTCTATCTTAAAAAGGTCCTAATAGTATATAAACTTATCTTTTACTATAACTTTCGTTAAGAAATCGGCTATTTACTATTCGTTAGGGATATAGTAGATATTAATAGTACTATTATTATAACTATACCGAATATAATAACTATAATTACTAATATAGTATATTCTAGTACTAAATTTTAAATTTTAGATTAACGCTTTTATAGCTATTAAATTTATATTAATAAGTATTAGCCCTAGTAGCTTATAGCTAAGTACCTCGAGAAAGTTATATATTTAAGTTATTTCTCGCGTAACTTTAGATAGTAATAGGTATTTAGCTTCGCTAGTAGATCTAATAACGACTATTAGTTTATATAATCTCTAGTAGATTAAACCTCTAGCTATTATAAACCTATATCCCCCGATACTATATTTATCGGATACCCCGAAATTAGTATTATAATATCTATATAACCCGAAGTTATTACCGGTTACTAGTTCGAAGTCCGGGTAGTACCGGATACTAATTATTATTATTTACTTAAAGTATTATAAGACTCTATTAGTAGTTACCTTATAGTTTTCTTTCGGTATAGCTTAGGCTCTCGAGAGTAAGCTATTAATTAGTAAGATATCGGCTCGGGTTATAGTTAATACGTAGTATAATAAACCGACGATAGAGTAGTAGTTTTCGTATACTTAGGGATTTAATAAAGTACCGGTATATTCGCTATCGATATTATCTAGTTTTTATACTTCGACGACTACTAGTATTTATATTCTATTATAATCTACTATATTAAACTTCTCGAGGATATTAGTAATATATTAATCCTAGTAAAAACCGATTAATCTATCGGATCCTTTTATAATTCTAATACCTAAGTCGTATAATAGCTAGCTATAATCTTTAATTAGTATATAGCGGTCTAGTTTTTCTATAAAATCTTTAATTTTAATATTCGTAAATCCGATAATTAAGAAGTCGTTAATATAAGTTATTATAATTACGCTAGTATTATAGTCGATATATACTATATTATCGTAGTATACTTCTATTATTCCGATAGCTTTTAGGTTAAGTTTTAGTTAGGTTTAGAACTCGTTTCTAACTTATTTTAGGCTATATAATAGTACGCCGAGTTTAATAACTTTTTCTTTTACTTAATTATATTATTTTACTTAAACTAGGTTATACTCGAAGTATAGTAATAGTAGTTTAAAAATCTATATATAAATATCGTACTTAAGCTTATTATTAAAGTAGGCTAATACGATATCGATCTATCGCCGTTTATACCCTTTTATTACTACGAGTACTAGGATAATTCGCTATAATACTAATTATATTATTAATAAATAAGTTTTATCGTAATTAATTCCGTATTATTAATAGAAAACTCTTATAATTAGACGAGTTTTATATTTTACGAGTTTACTAGTTTTATTATATTTAGTTTTAATAATTTATTAGGTATTAATTAGATATTATTTCCTAATTTTAGCCTTATTAATAAAAATAAATATACCCTTCTCGAGTAACTTAATAATTTTATTAAAAGCTATTTTAATCTACTTATCTTTATCTAGTATACTTAATACCTCTTTTATTATACGAGGGTTATCGAGCTTATCGATATTAAGGATTCGGGGGGAAGTAAATATATATAGACTATAAAAGAAATTATCGTTAATTTAAATCTATTTAAAGAAAAGGTCTTAATAAAAGCTCTCGATTAAGAATAAAGTTTCCTAATTATAAGCTCTTTAAGCCAAGTTATTTAATAGCTTATTATTATCGCTATTCTCTATAATAAGATATAATAACCCGATATTATTATCGCTATTATTATCGTCGATATCGCGTTTTTCTCCCCCTTAGCTAGACGATAAGTTATTAATTTTAGTAGGAATTTTCTTATTTTAGAATATACTTTTAGGTTATATATAGCGGATATATTCGTCGAAGTCGTTATTATTTTAAGGTTTATAGAATACGATATTTCGGGAAATAATAATATAGCGGTATTCTAAGATATAAATACTATAAAGTTTAGTACTAGTATATCTAATTAGAATACTAATTATAATATAAGTAGTACTTTTTTATTTACTATTAGGTTATTAAAAAAAGTTATTATTAACGAAATACTTATAACTAAGTATATATAGGTATCTAATTAATAGAATATTAATAGAATATTAGTAATAATATTAATACTTATTAGTATTTAAATATCTTTTTAAGTAATTATAGGTCTTATAGTACTTTTATATCCTTTATATAGGGATATACCTTTAGGGTTAACTATTATTAATAACCTATTTATAATATTAATAATAGATTCGACGACGTATAACTAAAACTATACTAGAATCGCTATATCGATTATATAAGCTCTAGTTTTATTCTAAATAATTAGGAACGACCGTTTAGTTACGCCGTTTTATTAAGGAGAATATAGTAGGGAGGCTTTAAGATAAGCGCTATACTCCTTATAGAAGTCTTTTAAGTTATTAATATAAATATTAGTACTATTATTATAATAAATCTAATTAAAAGTATAAATATAGTCGTTAATAAATTATATTATAATTACTATTATATTTACTACTACTTAGGGCTTTATAATTACGAATATAACTTTTCTAAATCGCTAAGTATTATTAGTACTTATTACTATATACTTAAAGCCTTTATAGCCGACTAGTATATTTAACGATATATTAATATAAATACCTTCTCTAGCTATAGTAGTTCTAATTTAAGGTAATTTTAAACTATATTATAATAACTTTACTAAATTATACGATAAGTAGGCGTAGTCGAATTAATATACTATAGCCGATATTAAATTATAGTTATAGGTAATATCGATAGTTTTAGCTATAACTCTCGATAATAGGTAAACTAGGTACTTATAGTATAGGCGGATATCTTATACTAGTTTAGATATAATAGTAATAACCTAATCGATAAATTCGATATACCCGATCTTTCTTATATCCCTATTACTTATTTTAATAATAACTCCGTTTTTATACGTAATAGGTATTACCTCTAAGAAGAAATATCTATAGATTACGTCGATCTAGGTAACTATAATATTATTATAGTCGATTAGATCGTTATAGTAAAGTACTTACTTTAGTAGTACTACTATAGACTACTTATAATTATAAGTTATATTACTTTAACGAATAATATATTCTCGATAATAATAATCTAAAAACCTCTAATATTCGGATTAAAGTTATAGAAAATATATACGATAGTCCTAGTTTTATATACTATTATAGTACCGCCTTTAGCTATAATAAGATAAATCGGGTTAATAGTCTTTAGCGATTTAGGTATAAAAATATCCTTTTACCCTATAATATCCGTATTAGTACTAGTATCGAATAGAATAAGATTAATTTTATTAGTATCCTATAGTTATTATTCGGCGGAGAGAATTTATACTATTTTTATAGGTTTTAGTAATATTATCTAATTAGGATAATTAGTATTTTTAATAAGTTTTAGGGAAAACTCCTCCTCGGATTAAGTACTAATACTCTTTTAGTATAGTATTATAGTAAGTAATCGAATTATATATATTCTTACGAGGGGATAGTTTATAGTATTTATATTTTCGCTAATCGCTTATATATTATCGGTATCTAATTATAAAATAGTATTATTATTTCTTAAACTATTTACTACTACTATAGTAGCTTTTTCTTATCGATTTACTTATTACTAGGTATACTAGATCTTTTTCTATTCTAAGATCTCCTTCTAGTTCTTAGGCTACTTTATCTTATTAG
>JAOYNU010135405.1:0-24716 GCA_026745395.1 Tympanopsis confertula | reverse complement strand
CCCCCCCCCCCCCCTCCCCCCCTCCCCCCCCCCCCCCCCCCCCCCCCCCGTCGCCATGCTGGCCGCACAAGGGGCACCAGAGGGATCGCCCCACGCGCCCGATGGCCACGATCAGTCGGGAGAGTGTGAGCTTATGGGGTCGTTCGCGCTCCTCGTCCAGGCTGCCTTGGGCGGGCTTGCCATGCTGTCGCTCGTGTACAAGCGCTGGCGGGAGCGGCCCCAGCGGCCTCTAAAGATTTGGTTCTTTGATGCGTCCAAGCAGGTGTTTGGCTCCGTTCTGGTGCACATCTCCAACGTCTTCATGTCGATCCTCACGTCGGGACGGCTCGACATTATGATGGCATCGCCGCCGCCGCCACACCGACTCATGAGGAGGGACGACTACGTGCCCAACCCGTGCTCCTTTTATCTTCTCAACCTCGCCATTGACGTGAGTTGCTACACTCACATATACTTCTTTGCCGCTAATGCTTCCCCCGCAGACCACAATAGGCATCCCTGTCCTTCTCGTCCTCCTCCGCATCTTCACCAGGCTCGCTGCCAAAACAGCATGGGGCGACCCGCCCGAGTCCATCCTGTCCGGCAACTATGGCAGCCCGCCCCGGGCGTGGTGGTGGCTGAAGCAGTCAATCATCTACTTTTGCGGGCTGTTTGGCATGAAGCTCGTGGTCCTCTTCATATTCATCGTCCTGCCGTGGATATCGCGCGTGGGCGACTGGGCGCTGCGCTGGACCGAGGGCAACGAGAAGCTGCAGATCGTCTTTGTCATGATGCTCTTCCCCGTCATCATGAACGCGGTGCAGTACTACATTATCGACTCGTTTATCAAGAAGCAGTCGTCGTCGCCGTCGGCGGCCCAGCAGCAGGATCAGCTCCAGGGGGGCGAGGACCGAGATGCTGGCTCCGGCGGCCCCGGGCGGGGGGGCAGCCAGGGCCTGCTGTCTCCGGTCGGGAGCCACGACGATGCCGCGTCGGACGACGAGGACAATGTCAAGATGCAGCGGCCCCGGGCGCGCGAGCTCCAACGCAAGCACAGCGAGTACAACCCGGACGTCGATGGCGACACGCTGGGGAGCAGCAGCTCAACGTCTGGGGAGCGCGCCAAGGTCCTGCCGTTGGAGCTGTTTCCGCGGGAGTGATGGACGCTTTGGATAGATGCTACTGTGGGATGACACTGCTTTGGGAAGGACACTTTGGAATGACACTGCTTTGGGGTGGACACTTTGACACTGCGTTGAGATGGATACTATTTTGGGACGGATAGATTATCCACAGGGCAGAGCGGCGTTGTTTTGGTGCTGGTGTCTGCATCGGTTTTTTTGGGCCTGATATACGTGTGTTCCAATCACTGTCGATATTTACTGGGCCAGTCAGTCAGGCCTGTCAAGTAGTTGAACTATTCGAGAAAGTTGAACTATTCGAGAGAGTTGAACTATTCGAGAAAGTTGAACTATTCGAGAAAGACCAACTGTTGTTTGGTTTGTTCTCAAGGCGCTATTAATCACCAAGTTTGTCTTTAGTGAGTGGTCTGGGATTTAAAAATTACTATTATTATTACTGGTCCAGCCGGGGTCGGTTCTGGAACCAAAGGAACCAAAGGAGCCAAAGAGATCGATGCATGTACATGGTAAGCATACATGCCTGCAGGGCCCGTCCTCGTCCTACTGGCCCGCGGGCGGCGATTCAGGGTCACGATTCCCGGCCAGGCCCCCGACGATGAGGCCGGCCGCCCGGCCGACTCGCCCGGCCCATTGGCGCTTCGGGTCCATGCACCAGGCACACGAAACCAGGACAAGGCGTGCCGGTGGCCCTGTTGCAAGCGGCCTGGGAGCGGAAACGGCACCATTTAAATAGGACGGGCGTCGCAGAAGACGAGGGGAGCGCGAGAGAAAGAGAGAAAGAGAGAAAGGGGATCACCGTGTTCGTGTCTGCGGTTCTCTGCTGTCTCATGGGCAGCCCGTCCGTCGCATGAATAGCATCATCATCACCACATTATCCACATGCACGTAGTGGCCCTCGGTCCGCTGCGGTGGTGGCGGCGGCTACAACTACGACTATCACCATCACCATCACCATCACCAATACGATCATCACCACCATCACCATCACCATCACCAATACGATCATCACCACCATCACCACCATCACCATCACCACCACCACCACCACCACCACCACCACGGCTGCTCCTACTGCTCCTGCTCCTGCTCCTGCTCCTACTGCTGCCAGAGGGCGCCCTCGCCGGCGATGTGCGGCTCTACAACGGCTGCTCGTTCCCCATGTACTGCAGGGCGGCGCGCGGGAGCGACGGCTCGCATCCCGACGGGCAGGAGAGCTCGCCCGTGCAGGTGGCGGCGGGGTCGACGTACAAGTCGCCGTTCCCGGCGCAGGACGACAGCGTGGGCGTCAACATCAAGTGCGCGCGCACGGCGGCCCTGTCGCCGTCGGACCTGTACCAGGTCGAGGTGACCGTGACCGACGGGGTGACGTGGGGGAACCTGAGCCCCGTCAACGGGCAGCCGTTTCTCGAGTACTCGCGGTCGATGCGGGTTGTCGACACGGACCCGAAGCAGTGCCGCGTGCTGAGCTGCGCGCCGGGCGACGACTCGTGCGAGTGGTGCGGCGTGGGCGTTCCCGAATGCAGGAACGCGCCTGGCAAGAACGGCCAGAACATTATCCGGTGCCAGAGCCAGAACCTGGTCATGGCCGAAATCTGCGCCGAGGGGGGGGATGTCAGTGGTGAAGGTGAGGGACGAGGAGGAGGGGGAGAAGGAGGGGGAGCAGGAGGAGGAGAGGGAGGAGGGGGAGAAGGCGGAGGCGATGACGAGTATAAATGTCTCTGGTGGCTTTTCGAGATCTGCAACGCGGCTGCGTCGGCGAGACCGAGCGCGCAGACCATGGCGCTGGCATTTGGAGTTGTGCTGTTTGCCCAGGCCATATGACGATGACGACGATCCTCATGAGATTTGTCCTTCTTTCCATCAGCCCATCATGACACTTGGAAACTAGACCTGTACATACAAGTTAGATAGATGGACTCGTTGATCTTTGATACCTGATTTTAATTCAACTCTTTTTGGATCAACTCTTTTTGGAACCCACGATTAACATCTCGGTTGAGCTGATTGGCGTGCTAACAAAGAGTCACGTGCAGCAGTCACGTGCTCGTGGCTCGCCCTTCCTTCGGGTTTGACCGTTCTTTTCTCGTCCGGCAGCCTCGCATCGTACGTTTCGGGATTCGGCGAGACGATCCGGTCGCCTCGACGTTGGCCCAGCAGGCGTTGGTTTTTTCAAAAAAAATCTTCTTTGAGCTTTTGTGCGCACGAGGCCTCCAAGATGTTATCACGTCATACCAGTCATACTAGTCGACGTCATTCTGACCTTGGGCAACGATCCATCGTACCAACTCTGCTCTGAGCTAAACTGCTAATATCCATCCAAGTCTAACCGAGCTCCTCAAATGGGCAAAAGAGGAAGCGGGAAGAGCAAAAATTCCCCGACTAATAAAACTAGCTAATCAAAGTCGTCCCGATATCCGAGCTTATGCGAGGGACCGACTGCCACAACAACTATATATTGTACATCCCACCTATCTGTATTCAAAACATCGTCTTTCTCCAACCATTGTCTTTCTCCAACCATTGTCTTTCTCCAACCATGTCTCTTCAGGCGGACCACGTCAGCGAGCTTGACTCGGTCAAGTTCTCAAACCCTGCATCCCAACACAGCTTTCGACGGCTCAGCAACGCCACGTCCGAGAGGGGCCAGTTTGCCGCCTCTCTAAAGGTGAGTCCTCGTCCTGCCCTCGTCTTGGCACACATGCTGAATCCTGCCGCAGACGCTCTTCATCGGCATCGCCGCCTCCAGGTGCGACGATGACCACAACAAGATCTCCGTCGCCCTCGCCGCCCACGACATGACCTACCTCATGGACTTCACCCAAGAGGCCCTGCCCGCCAAGGACGGCGATAGCTTCGACAAAATCGTAACCGACTACGTCATCTCCACCATCCTGAGGTACGAGCACGAGCAGTACGTCAAGTTCATCGGCGCCGGGCTGTCGGACGACCTCGAAAAGATGTGCCCCAGCATCTGCTCGAGGCTGTGGCTCGACGCCGACGTCGTGCCCATCGCCATCAACATCCATGAAAGATCCCACGACCCGTTCCTGCAGCAGACCAGCCGCCTCGACGAGCAGGCCGACTCCATGGCACGCCAGTGCATCCGGTACGTCACCCTTCTCCCCTGCCACTTCTCCCCCCTTCTCCCTGCAACGGACCCTGATGCTGACTGCCTTTTTTCTTTTTCCTCCAGATTCTTTGGGCCGTCCCTGGTCCCCCACGTGCAGGTCGGCTGGTCCGGAGCCGTCCAGGTCGATGCTGGGTTCCAGGCCCACATAAACACCCTCGAGGACCACCAAAAGACGTGCGGAAAGACAACGTGGAACGCCCTCATGCACTATGCCACCCAGCTCAAGGACGCCAAGGTCAAGATTGCCTTTTTCAGCTCCACCCCCCAGGGTGGTGGTGTTGCTCTCATGCGACACGCCCTGGTCCGTTTCTCGCGCCTTGTCGGCGTCGACCTGGCCTGGTACGGTACGTTTTATATATGAAGACATATACATATATACATATATATATCATATATACATATATACACGTATGCGTATATGTATATATATGTGTATATGTATATATATGTGTATATGTATATATATGTGTATATATATATCCTCCCCTCTTCTTCCTTATCCTAACCACCAACCCGCAGTCCCCAAGCCCAGGCCAGGCGTCTTCAGGAGCACAAAGAACATGCACAACATCCTCCAGGGCGTCGCCGATCCCGCCCAGCGTCTGTCGGAAAAGGAACAGGCCGCCATCACCGACTGGATCACCGACAACGCCAAGCGATACTGGTTCTCCAAGAACGGCCCCCTCCGCCCCCCCGAGGAGGGCGGCGCCCACGTCATCGTCATCGACGACCCCCAGATGCCCGGCCTGATCCCGCTCATCAAGGATATCACCCCCGACCGCCCCGTCCTCTACCGCTCCCACATCCAGGTCCGCAGCGACCTCGTCGCCGTCAAGGGCTCCCCCCAGGCCGAGGTCTGGCAGTACCTCTGGGACAACATCAGCAAGGCCGACATGTTCATCAGCCACCCCATCCCCAAGTTCGTCCCCCACAACGTCCCGCGCCACGAGGTCGCCTACCTGCCCGCCACCACCGACTGGCTCGACGGCCTCAACAAGCCGCTGTCCGACTGGGTCAGCGGCTACTACGGCCACAACTACAACACCCAGTGCGACGCCCAGCGCATGACCACCCTCGACTACCCCGCCCGCAAGTACATCGTCCAGGTTGCCCGCTTCGACCCCGCCAAGGGCATCCCCACCGTCATCGACTCGTATGCCCACTTCCGCAAGCTCGCCGCCGACGCCGGACTGTACCCCGACCCCGACGACGCCCCCCAGCTGGTCGTTGCCGGCAACAGCTCCATCGACGACCCCGACGTCGTCCGCCTCTACGACGAAACCATGGACCACATCGAGGCCAACTACCCCGACCTGGCCGCCGACATGAGCGTCATGCGCCTCGAGGCAAACGACCAGATGCTCAACATGCTGATCCGCAACGCCCACGTCGTCCTGCAGCTGTCGACGCGCGAGGGCTTCGAGGTCAAGGTGTCGGAAGCCCTCCACGCCGCGCGGCCCGTCATCGCCACCAAGGCCGGCGGCATTCCGCTCCAGGTCAAGGACCGCGAGAACGGCTTCCTCGTCGAGCCCGGCGACTACAAGGCCGTGGCGGCGCACCTGCTTGACCTGTTCCGCGACGACGACCTGTGGAGGAGGATGAGCGAGGCTGCCCGGACGGGCGTGAGCGACGAGGTCGGCACCCCGGGCAACGCACTTGCCTGGTTCTATCTTGCGGCCAAGCACGCCGGCGTTGGCGGGAACAAGAAGCCGGCCGCCGGCCGCCCCAAGTGGGACGAGAGGTGGGTCAACGACATGGCGCGCGTGGAGGCGGGCGTTCCGTACGAGGAGGGCGAGAATAAGCTGCCGCGCCGCTATACGCAGAAAGAAGGCTTGCTCAGCTAGAGGCCCCGGAGGGAGCTTGAAGAGTCGGGTAGAGTCGGTTGGAGTCTAGACTCGGCTGCGGCGTCATTGTCTTGTTGCATGTTGAATAATTTCCCATTTGGTATGCAGACTTGGGGGGGCGGTTGAATGTTTATTTTCTTCTTCTTTTCTGCGTGATATATGCCAGCAGTATCAGCATCTGGATAATAGACCCGGACGCGATACGTTCTGTCATGGGTACGTTGCCATTGTTGTTATAAAGCCTACATCGACTTATTCTTTCTATCGACTGTCTTTCAAGCACTTTTCTACAATTAGATTGTATGACTCGCCGATTTCTTTATACCAAGCTGGCCACATACCCTTACACGTATTTTACATAGTAAAACAGCTGCAGCTCATTACCTATATAGGTCCGCGGCGAGCTTTGAATGTCACGTGTCAAGCTCAGCACGCCTGGATAAATCCTTGGGAATTTTGACCACTTGTAAATAGTTAGAGCTACCAGATTTCAACCCGTCACAACATATATATTCCGTCCGTTTGCACAACAGTCCACCACGATGGTGCCACACAATATAATATCCATTCGCTTTATCCAAGATCAAACGAGTATCCTGCACATGGTCATACCGTCATACATGTATACAAGGCACGGCGCCCTTTTCCCTGCCTCTCGCGATGCTGCTCCCAAGCCCATTAAATCCAAACCAACAAAGCGGCCAACAACTGCAAACGACAACAACGATATGAATATCTATACACGACACGATGTGGTAGGTACGCAAGATTGAAAAAAAGGGGAAAAAAAGACGCAAAATGTCCAAGTTGTAAATACGCAGGCTAATTCCCAGCGTGTGCCTTACCGCCTGCTTCTGGGAGATGCCGGGTTGCCTCTAGGTGCCGGGATGCCACTGGGAGGCGGTGCCGGGTTGCCTCGAGGCGGCGGGTTGCCATTGTTGGCGTTCCTGTACTGGTTGGGGATGGGCGGGACATAGGGCGCACCATTGTGCACGTCACCCAGGCCGGTCTCGTTCATCATGTTGCCAAACATAGAGTCGGTTGTGTAGCGCCAGTTCTCGGCCGGGTTAAACTCGCTGGCCGTCGTCTGCCGGCGGTTGCGTACCGTGTCTGGGTCTGCAAACACATTGATGCTCTCTCCGCTGTCTGGCCGGTCATTGTTGAGCCAGTGGTCGCCCGATGACCGCACAGTTGAGGTGCGGCCCATGCGTCCCGGAACGGGCTGTCCGGAGTCTCCATATGGCTGGTAGGGGTTGACGCCGTCCTGCCTCTGTCCCTGCCCCTGCCCCTGTCCTTGCCCCTGCCCCTGCCCCTGCCCCTGCCCCTGTTGTCCCTGTCCCTGCTGTCCCTGGCCTGGGCCGTAGGGCTGCTGGCGCGGGTCACGCTCACCATCACTATCATCGTAATCGTCGTAGTCACCGTCATCATCGTCGTCATCATCTGGCTCATTGCCGAAACGGCGGCCATCGCCTCGGGGCATCTGGGGCATGGGCGGGACGGGTCCCTGGGGCACAGGAGCATTGGCGTCGGTGGCGGTCGAATCACGCGCAAAGAGAGTGGTGATGCGGTCATTCCGGTTGTTGGGCAGGTTCTTGGCGTCGGAGCCGCGCTGACCGAGGAAGTCGTTGCGCACCGGCGAGCCGTCGTCCGTCATGGGGTTGCTGATCTGGCGACCAAAGGCACTGGCCCCCCCGGTGGAAGGCCCGTTTCCATCACCATCACCATCATCATCACCATAATCACCATCACCATCGCCCTTCTCTTGGGCAGCAGCAGCGGCCGCAGCCTCGGCTGCCTTCTTGCTGCGGTGGCGGTACCACAGCCAGATGACGCAAATGATGATGGCAAGGCCGGTGATACCAATGACGACGGCCACGGCGGTGGCAGCGCCAGAAGTGTCAGACTTTTGGTCCTCCGAGGCGCCACCTTCGGCCGGAGTGGTTTCGGCAGGCGTTTCTCCCGTTCCGGAGGCCTCCTCGGGCTTGTCGGTGCCGGCGGGCATGTCCGTTGAAGCTGGAGTTGACGAAGTTGACGAGGTTGTCGAGGTTGGGTCCTTGTTGGCTCCCTGGCGACGGTCAATATTACTGGCAGCGTTCCCGCATTTTGTGGGCTTGATTTCGGCACACTTACAGGCAGGACCGACTGGTCTTCGTCCTTGACACAATACTCATCCTGGAAGCACGAGTACCCAAACGGGCAGCAGTTGGCGCTGCCGCACTCTTCGAGATCAACGTCCAACGCTGTCGTCTTGACGACGGCAGCAGGGTTTTGGCTCACATCCTGCAGCTTGACGTTGCAGGCAACAGTCTCGATCTTGTTGCAAGAGGCGCCCTCGGGACAGCAGATGGCGGTCGTGTCTCCGGCAAGGGAGATGCATGTGCTTCCGCTGGGGCAGCAAAAGTCCTTTGGGAGGCCGTCGGGGCAAGTGACATCGCCAGCGTCCTTGGGACAGGTTGACGCGTCCTGCCGCAGTAAAAGCGGAAGGGATGCCGCGGCCGCCGTGTAGGAGAGGGCGACGGCGGATACAAAGAGAGCCCTCAGGGGGAGTATCCTTCGCGATGAAGGATGCATCGCAAAGACTGTAAATGTCGCAGGTGAGCGACGCCGACTATCGTATATTGCTTCGAGGGTGTGTTGGGTGAACTTGGTGTATGTGGTGGAGCTATGCCAGATAGCTGCTGCGCTCGCTCGAAATCAAGAAAGAAACGAAAAAGAGTTTGGTTGGACGATAATGCAAGTCGAGTCGGTTCGAGGACAAGGAGAGGCTGTGGTGGTATCAAGATATACGCATCCGTCACAGACAAAGAGGGTGATGGAGAGCCAGTCGTTGAAAGAGACGAAGGTTGAAATTTTTTTTTTTGGGAAAAAAAATCAAGAAGGAGAGGGAGCCTCGAGCCAGTTTTACTATTCTTTGTTCACTCGTGTCAGGACTAACGACGACAAAGAAATCAAGGTTAGTGGAGGGAGAGAAGGGAAAGAGGAAAGAGAGAGGAGAGAGAGAGAGAGAGAGAGAGAGAAAGGAAGTTTGGACGAGGAGAGAAAAGAGAAAAGGCGAGGAAAGCATGTCAAGACGGCCGGGAGACGGTCGACGGGAGGACACAAAAGAACGCGGCCGGGGCGGCCTGCTTCGAGGCTGGAATGGAAACTCACATTGTGGACGAGGCAAATCCGTAAGCAAATCCCAAGGCGGTCGAGCGCCGAGGCCAGCTGCACCTATCCTTCAAAACGGGCGGACACAAGGCGACCACGGGGTGACCGCCGGACTTTGGCTGGAGGGCGAGGAGAACAGACGATCAACAATCAACAAGGCCAAGGGCAGCAGCACGACGTCGACGAGTCAACGATATATAAGCCGCGACAATCCATCGTCCATGTTGGGGACCAACTCCCCGGGGCCTGGCGGCCGCAAACAACAGAGTCATGGTGTCGCAGTGCGCACCAGACAAGTTGGGACTGTCGGGAATTGATCGATAGGTTGCGAATCGCCCACAAGGGTGTGATGAGAGGTTTGTCGCGTGGCAGCGTTGCAAGAAAACCAACGGCCAGATAAAAAAAGTGACTGGATGGGAAATCGTATAGAGAGATACAGGGGCAGGAGCGATCCGCAGCCAATGGAGCAGGTGCGTGCGTGGACAGCCTGGCAGCTGTCACGCAGCGGCAAGCGCCCAGTCCCAACACTCTAAAATTGGAGCGGTTACGTAATCCTCAGTCGAGTTGGACTGATGAAAAAGTTGATGTCCTTGTTTCTGGTTTCTGGTTTCTGAGAGCGTTTCGGGGCCGGATCAAGCGTGGCCACACCACCGCTGCGTCGTTTCGAGAACACGGCCGCCAAAAGGCCAGCGACGCCATCTTGTTTGGGGGAATAGCGAACAAGAAGGAATAGCGGTTGTGCACCTTGACACATGCGTGAAACAACGCCATTACGGGGGCACGTGATTGATATCATGACTTTGCATCTTGTCACGTGTCTCCCTATACCCATCCGAGCACTCTCCACAAGACACTGGCCCCCCCGACCAGGGCTGACGCCGTGGTAAACACCACGAGCGGGCCATAACCGCTCCCGAAACCACCGACCGCTCCGCCCTCCCACGGACCGCCCCTGACCAGGGCCTCGCCCAAGAAGCCGCTCACCAGGTTCCCCAGACCCCTCCCGAAGCCGAGAAACGCAAACACCATGCTCGCGTCGCGCTTGCCGCCCACGACCCTCAGCACGCCCGTCCACACCGACGTGTACGACCCGGCAAACAGGCCGTACATGACGGCAAAGGCGTACACAGCGCCGAGGGACCGCCCCAGCACCCCCCACAGCAGCATCGTGGCCAGCACGGTGCCGGCCGTGGAGACGCCGAAGCAGGTGGCGGCGTGCGCCCGGTCGACGAGCCAGCCCATGCCCACGCAGCCAAAGACGCTGACGAGGTTGTTGATGAGCAGCGTCAGCGAGGCGAGCGACGGGGTGGTGCCGACGGCCGCGCGCGCGTACTCGGGCATGTAGATGGCCGGGAGGAAGAAGCCGAGGGCCTCGACCACGTTGGGGATCTGGAAGAGGTAGAACTTGGGCGACGCCAGGAAGCCCAGGTCGGGCAGCAGTCCGGTGGTGGTGGTGGTGTCGTCGTCGTCGTCGTGGCGCGTCGAGCCTGGCGGGAGCCGCGGCCTGACGAAGCGCACGAGCGGCATGCCGACGACAAAGAGCGCCACCGACAGGATGCGCAACGTGGTGCGGAACCCGCGCGTCTCGAGGAGCCAGTTGTTCAGCAGCGGGAGCCCGGCCCCCGAGATGCCCGTCGCCGCCCACATGATGCCGTACGCGAGGCCCTTGCGCCGGTCGAACCACTGGTTGACGTGGGAGATGCCCGGGCTGACGGCGCAGATGCCGCCGAGCCCGTACAGGACGCCCTGCGAAAGGATCAGGTGCGGGACGCTGCGCGCATACGACGCCGCCACGAGAGACAGGCAGATGATGGCGACGCCGGCCGCCGGCAGGAAGCGTGACTGGGCGGGGAACCTTTGGATCAGGGCCATGAACAACGGCGTGGCGAGGTACATGACGGACTTTTGCGGTCAGTTTGAGAGAGAGAGGGAGAGAGACACAGAGAGAACGAGAGATAGAACGAGACAGAGAGAGAGGCTCACACTCGCACAGGTTCCAATGGCCGGGATGTTATCGGACCCGGCAAAGTCGTGAGTCGAGTAGTAGTCCTGAAACACGCCAAACGACTGCGGCATCCCCCAGGCTACCATCTCGAGGCAAAAGACGGACGCAAGAAAGCCCCAGGCCTGCAGCCCGCCATCTGCCGGCGGGATCCCGACGTCGTCCCCGCTGCTCTCGACGAGCACCTCCTCTCGCAGCGGGCTCACCGAGAAACCGGCCTCGCTCTTTTCGGAAACATTCGCGCCAGCCATGGTGGTCCTGTGGATGAATGCGAATGCGTCTGAGGAACGTTGACCGCACCGAGGTAGCCATTATATATGTGTGTGTGTGTATACATATGTATATACCGAATATACCACTATAATCTTTACGGAATGCGAGGGGCCCCAGCCTGCCATCCCCGGTCTCGAGCCAGATTTATAGACGCAGCCCCTCACGCGTATGCCCTGTTTTATACAGGAGATATCTTAAAAGTATAGATAAACTGTACTCGAAATCCTACTTTGTTATAGTGATAGAGAAAAGCAAATAAGCCCTTGTGCATGGCATTAACTATATGCAAGCGTCTGGCATGGAATCTTTCCGGCGTTCCGGCGCTCCGGTTTCGGTGCCTTCTCCCAAAGGATGGATCTATTATACATCACATCAGTACATGTACTGAGGCACAAGGGCATTTTATACCCCCAAGGGTGACTTAACTGGGGTAAAAGTACGAAGCTGATCGGGGGGTATAAATCCAGAAATCCATATGCAAATCTATACAGAAAGACTATAGTATAGAACTTATACTACTAGTAGTGGTATAGCACAGCTGCTATGAATCAAAAAATGCCAGACCTCGTATACTTGACTGCCTCTCCAGGCTACGCCACCATGAGGTGGACAACTTACGGGCTCGCCGGAAACACAGGAACACAGGATCCGATCGAGTGTATATATATGTATATGTATATATATGTGTGTATGTGTATGTGCTGTCCTTCCCATGCACCCAAGGCTTTCCTACCAAACAACTCACAGACACGCCTGGGAGCACGCCATCCGTCAACAAAGGCAGTCATCCTCATCCTTGTCCTCTCAAAGGCCAACTCGGATATCTCCTAGGATAAGATGGATAGCCTCCAAACATCCTATTCGACGGACAGAAAGAAAACCTCCTCACAGGCACGTATAACGCTGGTTGTTCCAATGGGATCCAACGCACGTAGGGTCGAGAAAACACCCTTACCTTGCATGCATATGCGATGGAGCTGGCTCGCTGGCAACCATCGCCACCAGGTATTGTATTATCTAGAAAAAAAAAGAAAAAAGACTGTGGGTTGCCTGGTTCGTTCTTGATATTCGAGTCCCATATTTCCATGACGCCTATATCGACTTCGTATTTTCGTATCAAACGCAAAGAAATCGAGATTCGGAAATGTCTCGCCCACATGTCTCTCTCGCCCGCTTACATGACTATGCACTTGGAGCCCCGACTGCTCTTTGGCTGCACCGCAGGCTCGTCCACCTGCTGCCACATGCCTCCTCCCTGCTGAATACCAAGCCCAACAACACCCGATACCGGTGCCGGTGTCGGCGTCGGCGTCGGCGTCTGGACCTGCCTCGCCCTCCGCTCAAATCTTTCCCTGGTCCTCTGCACCCTGCTCTTGCGTCTCGAGACCCCGCCCGACGCCGACAGCTCCTGTTGCCGGACCTGCTGCTCGAGCGTGGCTGGCAGCGACATTGCCTGCGGAAGCGGCGGCAGCGGTGGCGACGGCGATCTGGTGACCGGCCGCGACAGGATGGACCCAAAGAGGCTCCTGTGGCGCGACCGAGGCCGCGAGGGCGAGCGATGGCTCGACCTCGGCATCGCGTGGAGGTTTGGTGCCGTGTGGTTCGAGTTGGTGCTGTACAGCCTATCAGCCGTGGGGCCTATGTCGAGGGAGCGCGGGGTTGAACGACGCGGCACGGGGGCAAAGATGGGCGGGTCGAGGTGCTCGACCAGCGACGTTGGGCGCGCCGGCGGATCAAACGCCCCCGTGACCCCCGTGGGGGTGCTGATTATCAACGGCACGTCCGGAGGAGGCGGATAACTCTGACCAGCTGACGAAGGCCGAGGCAGCTGGTCACGTGCAAACAGAGGCTGCGGCGCCAGCGTGATGGGATCCGTCTCGGCACGGTTGAAGGCCGGCATTTGGCCCGTCGGAAATTCTCGTGAGAAGCGTCTGTGGGGGGCGAGATGGTCCGGCCGAGGCAGCGCAGCAGCTCGCCCAGCCACTTCGTTGATAGGCAGCATAGGCGGCGGCCCATGGCCCAGTGGCCACGTAGGCACGTTGATAGTAAGCCTCAGGCTGCCATCACCCGGAGGCATTGCCGTCATTGGAGGTCCAGCGTCAAGTTCCGTGTGATAAGCCCCGAGTCCTGCACGACCCGCATGGACGAAGCGCGGTTGCTCTTGCGGGTGCGGACTCTGAAGCTGCTGGTAGCAACGGTGAGTCGGCATCGGAGAAGAAGAAGAAGAAGAGGGCACCGGCTGGTGCGTCACCGCTTGGCGAATGCGCTCGGTTGCGTTGGCCGGCAGGGGTGGCAGATCCCGCAAGGTCTGCTGAGGAATGGCCACCACCACCGCAGGCGACGTGGCCACTCGGCTCTGCACAGGCATCGGCATAGGCACAGGCATCTGAACAGGAGGCATGGCTGGGGTCGTGATGGCAGCAAACTGGCTGGCCACGGGGCTGGACGCCGAGACATAGGACGAGTGCCGCGCAAAGCAGGTTGGCGATTCGGGAGGCGAGACGTCAAAACGATCGCTGCCAAACTGTCCAGAGCCCCTCAGGGCCGACGAGCTCGACAGTGGCCGCTGGCTCGACTCAGGCCTGCTGATGTCGGTGGCCAAGCTGATGCTTCTGCGGTGGTGCGAGAAATCGCGCCAGCTCTGCGGGCCGTTGCCCGTCGACGGCGGGCGTGGCGCGCTGCCCGGCTGTGGGTGGAACGAGGCCGGGATTATGGGCTGCGTGACGGGCCGTTGGAGCTGGTACCCGTGGGCGGCCAGTGATTGCGGCGTGACGGGCGACTGGGCACCGCCGCCAAACGGGCCCGCCGGCGGCATCGCCGACATGGTGCCGCCAGGCCCAACGGCAGGGTGACGAAGGAACGCCGGCAGGTCTTGGAGGGGCGCTTCCCTCTGGTACGGAGGCGGGGGGGGCACCCAGTTATCGGCATCGCTCTCGTGAGGGTGCTCTCTGCGTCCTTCGGCGCGGCGGTACTCGGAGCTGCCGGGAACAAGCTCCTGGGGATGGCGGTGGCGGTTTGCGGCCACTGCGGTGGCGGCCCGACGAAGAATCGGCCCGGAGCGCGGGCTTGCGTGCGAGTAAGGCAGGTCAAGAGCCTCGGCCTCATCCAGGAGCGACGAGCTTTCCGCGTCTGTGGGGGACAAGGACGTCTGCTCGGTGCGCTTTGCGGCCCGAGGTGGCGGGTGCGCACCGCCCAGTTGGCGAGGCGCCATCGGGTCGTCCTCGAGCTCGGCCGCATCCGGAAAGGGGAGAGGAGGGACGGCGGGCTCTGTGCTGTTTTGCGGCCTCGAGGCAGAAGCAGCAGCAGCAGCAGCAGCCGTGGTGGTGGCGGCGCGGAGAAGGGTCATGCGGTGGTGGTCGCCTCGCCGCTGCGCCACGGTGCGCCTCCGGACAATGGCGACTTCGGTCTCCATGTCGCGCTGCTCCTCCTCCAGAACCTCTGCCTCGCTGGTGCCGACCTCGAGCGTGAGCTCCTTCTTTTGGCCGTCGCGCGGGGCGTAGTCAAAGTCGAGAAGCGTGATGCGGCCCCCGTCGACAAAGTCAACGTCTTCCTCGTCCGTGACGAGCTTGCCGGGGATGACGCCGCGGGCAGCGACAACAAGCCGCTCCTGGGTCGAGTCGTTGCCGTAGCCGGCGACCCACTTGACGTTGGACACGCCGTCCAGCTCGGCGACCTTGGCCCCGCCCACGATGTTGTTCCTCGAATTGTCGCAGAGCACCTGCCACTGCGGCACCCGCCCGCTCACAAGCCTCGAGCTGGACCTTTGCGAGGGCACGCTCTCCCTTCTGCCCGCGCCGCCGCCGCCACCGCTCGCGCAGCCGGGCTCGGCTCCGGGGGCAACCGCCGCCTCCGGGACGGCGTCCAGGTCCTGGGGGACGCCGTACAGCCAGACGTCCTTGCCCTGGAACCCGGCAGAGACCAGCTCGCCGCGGTACGTCGGGGCAGGCAGCGTGCACGGAAGCAGCTTGGCCTGGGAGGTGGAGCTTGGGACGGGCCCCGGGAAATAGGTGGTGCCGTTGCGGAGATCGTCGATGCGGACGGCGCGAAAGGTCTCGAAGCTGCGGTCGTAGGCAAAGGTCCAGCTCGCCTCCTCCTGGGCCGAGCACTGCAGCAGCACCGCGTGGCTGCAGTCGCGGCTCGTGTTGGGGAACAGGATCGACGTGGTCCACAGCGGGCTGATGCTGCTGTTTTCCTCCATCATGAGGCTGCCGGGGTCGTGGTAAGGCGCGGTGAGGATGACCGTGTTGGGCCCCGGAGACGCGCCCGTCGTGGTGCCGAGGAGCTGCGTGCCGTCAAACGAGAAGGCGAGCGAGTCGACGCCGTCGCACTTGACGGCCCGCCTCTCGGTCGGCAGCGCGCCCGGGCTCACCGACGTGACCTCGATGCCGCCCTCGTAGGCCGCCGCGAGGACGGATCCGCACGGGGACAGCGTGATGGTCCTGGGGCTGTGGTCGAGGATGAGGGACTGGCGTCGTCTCGGAGGCTTCTGCTGCAGGTCGTAGAGGTCGACCTGCATCTCGGTCGACAGGACCGCGAGCAGGGACCCGTCGTCGGTGGTGCAGACCGAGGCAGGCCTGCGCAGGATCTTGAGCTCGCGTCTGACCATGTGCTCGGCCGGCCCGCGCATGTCGAGCAGGTAGATGCGTGACGAGTTGTACGCCAGGATGTGATGGCCGCGCGGGGAGGGGCTGAACTGCATGCCCTCGCCTCCGGGCGCCGACGAGGAGCTTATCGAGTTGGATATGAGCTTGACGGCCGTCTCGGTCGGCCGCATGTAGGCGGCAAACATGCCGCGCTTCACCTCCTGGGCAAACAGGCGGCGCAGTCTGGGCAGCCTGGACTCCTTGTCGTAGTCGGCGGGCTTGACTCTCGGAGCGGCAATGGCCGACGGGCTGCGCGCGGAGTAGGCCGGGCAGCGAGACAGCTGGAGAGCGTAGAGGTCGGCCTGCTGGGCAACACGGTGCCATTTTGAGTTGACGAGAACGAGGGACGCGAACGACGCCGGGTCGGTGGCCTGGAGGATCCTGCAAGACGCGCCGTGTCAGTGAAGGAGGCCCACGATGAGGGGATAACAAGAGGGTGGGCGGCGTACTGCTGGATGATCTCATTGGGGAGACGTTTGAAGGCTGATATCGGGAGGGATATCTTGGCGATTGAGGACCTGCGCGCCGCCGTCACGGAAAAGGACGAGTCGTCGTCGTCGTCGTCGTCGTCAGCGTCGTCTCCATCTTGGCCGCTGGATTGATCGTGGTCCTCGTCTTGTTTTTTTGCGTCATTTCCCACAGACTCCATGTGCGCATCTGGGTCTATCTCAGCATCGGGTCTGGTGTTGACAGGCTCTTCCTCTGAGGATGTCGAGGGGAGGCCATTGGCTGTGTCTGGGGAATCGACATAGGGATGATTGACGTCAGCTTCGGCCTCAACTTTGGCTTCAGCTTTGTCCCTGGCGTCCGGTGACGGTAGCGTCCCAGTCACCAGGTCAGCCATGTGGATTGAAGGCTCGTTCGTGGGGATCCAGCAAAATCAGCACGAGTCTTTTCTGACCATCTCGAAGCCAGTCGATGCGAGGTCGCGAGCTCGTCGTCGAGACGATCGATGGGCTGCGTCTGTATTTCTGTATTCGGTATTTCTGTATTTATTCCTGTGTTTCTTTCTCACAAAAATATTATCGTCCACCTCTCTGCCCCGGAAAGGGGTGGCCGCGGCGCGTAGAATGGCCCTCCCCTTCAGAAAAGGAAACTCGTGACCGCCAGCATCAAGGACGCAGGGGTTGTTGGACTCTGGGAGCGAACCGTATTGGATGTGAAATTGGTTCAGAGAAACTGTGTAGATACGAAAGACTTAATCGTCACGCTCTCTTATAAGGAAAGAGCAACTCGATCCTGGAATGCCAGAAACAAAAAAGCACACAATCCAGATCAAAAGAGGACAAAAACGCCTGACTATCTGTTAACTGTAGGTGGAGGTACCTACCAGGTAGACGGTACTTATCACGCGAGCACTGCTGCGCCACAACATCACAAACGCTTGTTTTTGGTTGCTCATATCGGAATCCGATAATCTGCTACGATGCTTCCTGAATCATATATCATGACCTAGATGCAGCCTTATCATAGATATTTTTTTTTTCCTTTGGTCCTTGTCCGCTCACGTATCCCTATTTATATGTCCTCAGCACTTGTACCTGGACTTTTGAAATACAACAGTTCAGTAACCCTAACCTGACCAGAGGCCACCATTGTTCTACTGCAGCAGCCATCATGACGCCGACACCGAAAGGGAAGACGGATGGCCAGTAGCATCATAATTGCCACCAGATTTGTCTCTGGTGGCAAGAAAAAAGACAGAACCTGGCTGTACGTGCGTGCACAAACAAGAAAGTACAGATGATAAAAACAAGTCATAGGGTGACGCCGTGTTTCCCCAAATCCCAGACTGTCTGATATCCCGAGCCAAAGAGCTTTCACGAGAAGGACTCGCCCTTCCCAATTGAGGACAAGAGACGAGGGAACAAACAAAAGAACCTAAAAAAAGATGCCCTGACGCGAGGGAACAGGCAGCCGGCTGCTCAAGCGTCGATCTGTTGCAGTTGGGGCACCTCAATCATGTCGTGTCACATTTTCATCACAACCAGGCGCTGGCATGGGCGGCAGAAGCTCCACAGACATGATGAGTGCGAGCTTTCTATTGCTTCATCTCCCAGCGTCCAGGGTTGTCGGCCCGGAAGACGGCTGTCATGTCCCGCCCCTGTTCGCGTATTACTTCTCAAAATACATGGAACGAAAGAAGAAGAGAAGAAGAAGAAGAACCTGAGCTGATGTCTATTGGTGTCAGGGTTCCTCGCGAGGCCGCCTCTTGTCGTGGCAAACATTGCGTGTGCATGGCATCGGCTCAGCTGGCCATGTTTTCCTTGGCTTGGCTGATCTGGGCTCTTTTGCGTGCGACGGCATATGCAGCCCGCCGTGCCATGATCTAACCACGACTGTAATGGTTACTATTTTTAGCCTCTGCCTTATCTTGCATAGTCGAGTTAAAGCTCTGCCAGTGATCCGTCAAGGGCGACGAGAGCCAACTGAGGCCGGCGTTTGAGGTACGTGGTTAAAGGGCGTGATTGAAACTGATGGCTGAAACCGACGGCTGGGGCCGATCCAAGCCGACGCTTGGGTTGACGATTGAAACTGACGGCTGAAACTGTTGGTTAATTAGCAGTGGTTTCTGGGGTACCAAATCCAAATTGAGAGGGGTTATATATATATATGTGTGTGTGTGTGTGTGTATTGCTTGCATTACCGGGCCAGGAGTGAGCGAGCAATGGGCTGAGCCGGGCGAGAGGTACCCTGCGGCGTTGATGCCGGGACACCTGCTCTCGGAGATGGCACCATCAATGCTTTGCCGAGCCGGTTCTCCCCATAGGTTCCGCTGAGTCATGGCATACTTGGCCTTGAACCCGATGCCCCAGACGCGGTCGCGCGATGAGGATCGGTCGCCGGTGGCCAGCAACGTCCGCCCCAGATGCGGTTTTGGCTGGACTTGGCAATGTTTCCCGCCTCGACGACGGCGCTCTTTACCTGGTCCCAGTTTTCGTGCGTGAACCCGACCGTCCCCGCCCGAGCCGCTTCTGCTCCCTGGGGCTGCAGCACATCATGAATTGCTCCGCGCAGTTGAACGTGATCGAACCGGTGGGGTGCGCTCGCCCACGGGATGCTCAGACATTTCCTGCTTGCTGACGGTGAAGGTGGACTTGAACCACTGGCAGAACTCGCCCATTGCTCGTTGGCATGTAGAAGAACAACGGCCCACCCTGCTCTTCGTGCAGTGGCTGTTCGTGACTGTGAGGAGTCATTTGTGTTTGGTACTGCTATTTGGCCGGGTGCAAACATATCAATGTTGACATTCTGATCACGTGACCAGGATTGTCACAGACAACGCAAGGCAATCAATCCCCATTTGTGGCGAATACGCACACAGTTTCTGGAAAGCCGCTCCAGCGAGGAGCAGCATCACGGGATCCCATTGGCGTCCTTACGCAGTCGCACGCTGTGACCCAGGAGGCGTTCCAGGATCCTGAGTTCCAAGAAGTCCTAGTTCCAAGAAGTCCTAGTTCCAAGAAGTCCTAGTTCCAGGAGGCCCCAGTCCCAGGAGGTTCCCGAGTTCCTTATCTCACGCCAGACTCTCATCAATTGAGCATTCTCCAGTGAGAAGGCGGCCGATATCTGGAGACAATGGTCTGAATGGATGGTTGTTTCGCCCTACTTCTATCCTCTGGACAACGACGAGGTGGTACGTGCCGATTTCATTGACTTGTCGTGGGCCATTTGAGGAGCCCAGTCGATGCTTGGGGTGACGACGATAAGGAGTGTACGCCTGCCTCGATGCCTATGGCATGGCCGAGGAGTTTCAGCTTGCCATCATGGATCCACGCTTCAAGTATCTTCGCACCTCGCAGTCCTCCACTGGACTAAAAACACCATCGAGATGCGTTTTGCCATATTGAAGAACATATAAATTAAGTCGCGCTAAAGAGAAGTTGTTTTGCACGCTGTGCCCACGAGAGGCGAATCTTCTGGCCTCGGCCATCGTAATAATAGGCCCTCTTCAGGTTCCCAGAAACTGTCCACCCTGGCCATCAATTACCTGGACTCATCACACTCTTCCAGTGTATGGACATGGACCATCTTCGCGGTCTTTTTGACCATAAAGGCAACGTTCAGAACATCACTTTCCTCGGAACAATTCCGCTCAGCGAATCCAGCGGTGACCAGTCTCGTTATTGCTTCAGTCCAGACTACAAAGTTGCTGAATACGCCAAGCACACCTATCCAAGGTCTCGCAGGCCGCCCTCGTTGTCGGTTGCCAAGCTTCCTGATGAAGATACTATCAAATGAAATCTTGGTGAAATCACCGAAGCCTGCTCGAACAATTCGAGTCACCCTGATCGCATCCAGCAAGTTTCTATTCTCGCTCCTTTTTCGACGGAAACTATATTTCAAAGAGCGTCTCCAAGAATCCCGTCATATATTTCATCCCACAGTTAGCTCTGGCCCTATTTGCCGTTTAGCTGCGGGAATATTAGGGAAAAGAAATCCTGAAAAGATTAGGAAATGCGGTAGTTAAAGGAAGAACGCCGCCTATTTTTGGAGAGTATCCGATTATTTCAAGAGAGTAGAGTAGGCCCGCCCCCTATTTTAGGAGAGTATCTAGGAGAGTGATTCGGCTTTATAACGGTACTTTCCACCTCGATAAACTTGGGCCTTTACAGCCTTTTTATATAAAAAAGTGTTACTGTGGTTCGATCCTCACCCCGAGGTAACGAATCAGTCGAAAAAGCTGCTATTATTCTATTTTTTATATGTTCAGCCCGATAGATATGTACCCATCCGACTCAGCAAATAACACAGCAAGACGTCATACCCCTGTCTTTGGCTATTGTTCTATATTCACTATAGAAGCAAGGTTTGGCTCCGTTCCTTCCCGGCCTTCCTAATACCTCGAGATGAATTTTTTTGATTACAAATCAAGACTATAAATCGAGGCCTATCAAACATAACAGCCAACCTCATACCTCACTATCAGTTTGACCTACAACAAGCCTGACCTATAACTTCAATCCTAATCCCCATCGGCCTTGCTCTGGCGCCTGTCCACCTGGCATCCCCTTTTCGATTGGAGTATAACGCCACCCTTCCATCCCGTGCCGGCCTCAATCCTTCTGCGTCGTGGGCCGGTGCTCCCGGGCTGGCCGCCAGCATCAAATGTTTCCCAGACCTTTCGCGAACCGTTGAAACCGGCCAGGTGCTGCAAGATAATATAATTCCAACATTACTATACGGCGGGAGGCACGTGGGACGCCCACGACCACAAACACGGCAACGCCCTACTGTTCCCAGCTTTCCTGGATCGCATACGTTGGACAGCCGCTATCAAGAAAGCTTATAAGAAAGTTTATTCCAACATGAGCCCGTCCCGCCCGCCCCCGGACGATGAACGTCCTCTGCTCTCATTCTCATCATCGATATCAGCCTCGTCATCCCCGCAGCGACTATCCAGCAGCAGCGACTACGGCATTGGCGATCCGGACAAGGCCATGAGCGGAGCCGAGGGCCATCTCCCTCGGCTACGGTTCAGAGCTCCTGGTTCGTCGCGGAAAGCGTGCATGGGGGAAGGGAGCGGCGGCGCGAGAGGGAGCTGGTGCGGACTCTGGCTCAGGCGTAGGTGGATATGCGCAGTTGCCGCGGGCCTGCTGGCTGCCATAGGGCTGGCCGTGGGCCTCGTTGTCCATTTTACTCGCCATGTGAGTACAAACCGCCCAGACAAACAAACAAGCAAGCAAGCAATCAAACAAACAAGATGCCGCTCTATTCGCAGCTACGAGCACATGTGCGCGTCTCACCAGCCCGTGCAACATGAATACGGGCACTTACTCACCTCTCCTCTCCCCGGGGGCCGGAGACCGCATACCCCCAGGGACCTCGCAGACGTTGGTGGCCGGTAACACTAATGAGCTCACCAGATTGCACAGCCCGCTGGCATCATCCACCTGGGATATGCTTCCTACCAAGGCGTCGTCGTCGGCGACGGCCCTGGAGTGTCCCAGTTTCTTGGCATGCGCTACGCGTCGCCGCCACTCGGGGATCTCCGCTTCAGGCGTCCCGCAGAGCCACAAGTTGTCGACGGCGTCCAGAGAGCAAATTCGGTGGGTATATGTGTATATGTGTATATATGTATATGTATATATATATATTCACGTCATCGCCTGCGCAATCTGACCGTTTCCTCATCAGCTCAGGCCAAGGTGCCTATCCTCAGACGATGGGTATCCCGTTGCCGGCCAGGACGAGGACTGCCTGTTCGTCAACGTGTGGGCCCCGGCCACGGCAACGAACGCTTCAAGGCTGCCGGTCTGGCTCTTTATCCAGGGCGGAGGTGAGCCAAATTGCTCTCGATCGAGGCTGCGGCGGCTGACCACATGGAATGCGCGCCGCGCGGCACAGGCTATAGTCGAAACGTCGACGGCGACTGGAGCGGGCAGGCCATTGTCGAGACGTCCGACTACAACGTCGTCGTCGTCACATTCAACTATCGCGTCGGCATCTTCGGGTTCCTGGCAGGGCAGGACGTGCGCCGCGACGGAGACCTCAACGCCGGCTTGCTCGACCAGCGCTTCCTGCTGGGATGGGCCCAGAGGCATATCGAAAAGGTGCCCTGACGTATCAGCCCCAGACTTCCTGCGCCATGTGCACATGGTGGGTGGATGACGCTGACAACAACGTACACATGCGTGCAGTTTGGAGGCGACCCCGATCATGTCGTGATCCATGGCATCTCCGCTGGCGCCGGGTCCGTCGCCATGCATCTCGCGGCCTACGGCGGGCGCGACGACGGTCTCTTTGTCGGCGCCATGGCCGACTCGGTCTTTTTCCCGCCGCAGCCGCCCGTCTCGGAGCTCGAGTGGCAGTTTGCCCGTGCGCTCCAGGATACCGGGTGCGACGGCCCTGGCGCAGAGAGTCCCATGGCGTGCCTGCGGAGTCTGGACACGGCCACGCTGCAGCGGGTCGGCAACGTCATGCACCAGTTTCCCGGCAGGGGAGGCATCGCCATGTTCTACTGGACCCCGTGCGTCGACGGCGACATTCTCCGCCGCCTCCCGTACCTGATGTATCGGCGTGGGGAGTTTGTGCCGGTGCCGATCCTGTTTGGCACTGTCAGTGACGGTGAGATCACCTTGGACATGTACCTGGCTGGCTCTGAATTGCATCGCATCGCTGACGCGCTACCGCGGCAGAGGGCACCGCGTTTGCGGCCGACGTGGCAAGCAAGGACGAGACGAGGGCTTTTCTCCTCGACAACTACTATACTCTTGACAACGACACCGTCGACTCGATCCTCTCGCATTACAGCTTCCTTCCCGCCCTGCCCTTGCACAACGCCTGGTTTCCCACCTTGGCCCAAGCCTACGGCGACGCCGCATTTGTATGCCCAGACCACATGATCCTCGAGGCCGTCTCTTCCAAGGCGAACGCATCCACATCCCCCACACCCACACATGGACATGGCGCTTCGCCCGGCTCCAGCCCGCCGCGCGCCTGGGCCTACAGCTACAACGTCGTCGACGAGTCGTCTACCGACACAGGCCTCGGCGTGCACCACGGCTCACAGGGCCCTGCCAGCTTCGGTCCCGGCTGCATCTCAGCCCCGGCTGGCTATCTGGAGCGCAACGCCGCGGCCGTGGCGCTGAGCATGCGCTACTGGGCGTCCTTTGTGCGGAGCCTTGACCCCAACACGCACGCGCTCGAGGGCGCACCCGAGTGGGAGCCGTGGCAGCCGCAGCGCAGAGCCATGCTGCTGATACAGCGGGACGACACGCGCATGGAGGTCCTGGGCGCGGACGAGTGGGAGCGGTGCGGGGCGTGGGCGGCGGCGGCGGAGCTGGCGAGAATATAGAGCATGGCAATCATGAATAGCGAGAGAATGGTGATAGAGCATGTCGAGCGACTGTCGATACTGAGGAATGGTTGGTTATGCGCACATCTTGTACTGGCACCAGGAATCACAGAGGATTTAAGGTGATGGCGGTGCCATTACCTTTCTGCAGAGGTAACAAACACGAATCATGGTTGTTTGCCTGGGTTGACAAGATCTTTTTATTTCTAGTATTACATTCTGATGGCTGGCACAATGGCTCTCCAGCGAGAAAAGTAAGAGCAAACCAATCCCCGTCGTCCAACTCCTCTTCCATCCTGTCATCCCTTGGATCGACCCTGCGACGCAGATCCATCGCTTGGCCAAACAAAACAGCATTCCACTCTGATGAGGTCTTGTCGTTCCGCCCAGCGCCCTCTCTCGATCGTCGAGTACTCCTCGGCTTGGTCGGGCTGGCTTTGAAGAGTGTAAAAGGCAGCAAGACTGATTGCCGGTCAGGTTGGGCCAAAGGGTCCCATGTCCCTTTATAATCAGCCGGCGATATACGTCTAACCCTAATACCAACCCTGTATTCGTTATATACGTCTAACCCTAACCCTAGTACTAACCCTATATTCTTTATCTACGTATAACCCTAACCTAAATAATGACCCTATATTCTTTATATATGTATAACCCTAACCCTAATACTAGCCCTGTTGTTATGGACTAGCACGAGTGTAGTATAGTAGATAGTACTAGCTGGCTATATAAGGGATAAAAAGGGTCTTAGATAA
>JAOYNU010135294.1:0-24860 GCA_026745395.1 Tympanopsis confertula | reverse complement strand
TGCGTTGCCAGGAAATTTCAGAGCGGACTACCGCCCAGCCAACGAATTTTCATGCAAGTCGTTGAAAACATTGGCGCACCCGACAGGATTCGAACCTGTGACCTTTGGAATCGGAATGCAGGACTATATCACTGGCGGCTGCTTCCTGTTGTTTACTCCAGTTCGATTTTGTGTTCAATATCAGCCGGTAAACGCTTTCTGCGATTACAACGGTTAGGATCAAATTTACCGCGATTTGCTTCCTGCTGCTTCCTATGTGCTTCCTGCAGGATTCCGGTGCCCAGATGAGTAGGCTGACGAAGAGAGTGATCGACGGCCTCCAGCCACGCGATAAAGACTATTTCGAGTGGGATGATGAGTTGCCCGGTTTCGGCGTCCGCATATGGCCCACGGGCAAGAAAACGTACGTCGCTCAGTATCGAGCAGGGAAGCAGACAAGGCGGTTTAAGGTTGGCGCCCACGGTCCTCTGACCGTCGAAGAAGCGCGCAAGCAGGCGAAGATTGTACTCGGCGATGTCGCTCGCGGAGAGGATCCGCAGCTGGACCGCACTACGCGCCGGAAATCACTCACAGTCAAAGAACTGTGCGAGGCATACCTCGAGGCCGCCGACAAGGGGCTGATATTCGGAAAGCGCGGTCAGCCGAAAAAGGCTTCCACCCTCTACGTCGATCGCGGTCGTATTAACCGGCACATAGTCCCCCTTCTAGGTAGCAAATTGGTGCAAGACGTCACTACAGCTGATGCCGTGAAGATGATGAGGGAAATCACCGCCGGCAAGACGGCCATGTCGGAGAAGACCAAATTCAGGGGTCGGGCCATCGTGGAAGGTGGCGCTGGGACCGCGTCTCAGGCCGTCACCCTTCTGAGCGCAGTACTGACGTATGCTGTCTCGGAAGGGGTCATTGGGAGCAACCCGGCCAGGGGAATCAAAAAGCCGGCGGTGGGCAAGCGCACGCGGCGCTTGGACGCGAAGGAATACCGAGCGCTCGGCAAAGCGCTTGCCGATGCGGCCGGTGAGCCGTGGCAGGCGATCGTCGGAATCAAGCTCTTCTTGCTGACCGGCTTCCGCCTCAGCGAGATCGCGGGCCTCAAATGGTCGGAGGTCGATGAGGATGGTAGTTGCTTCCGCCTTGACGATTCGAAGACGGGCGCCAGCGTGCGACCCGTCGGCAAGCCGGTATTCACAGCGCTGGCGGGCGCGATCAGGCAGAAGGGCAATGACTTCGTCCTGCCGGGAGTGAAGAGCACCGCTGGCAATTACACCTCGCTCGACGAGTCGATGAAGCGGGTAACGAAAAAGGCGGGTATGACCGGCGTGACCTCGCACACGCTGCGCCATTCGTATGCGAGCGTTGCCGGAGATCTCGGCTTCACGGAGATAACTATCTCCGCCCTACTTGGGCACGCCGCTGGCAACGTCACCCAACGCTATATCCATCATCTCGATAGCGTTCTCATTGCGGCTGCGGACAAGGTTTCGGGTGAGGTTTGGGCGATGATGACGCGTGATCCGGCAGAGGTCGTAAAGCTGCCTCGCAGGGCTTAATCAGAAACTGTGATCCCACGAGCCAGGCGAACGCCGTAGCTTGCCTGCCGCCTCTTCCTCGGTCTCCAGACGGGTCTTGTCTTCGGCCTCCCACTTACCCAACGCCCTCCGAATTTGCTCCCGCTTGGATTCATCGGCGTCCACAACGCCGGAGGCGATCTCGGTTAGGATTTCGGTCACGCCCTTGAGCAGGTCGTCGACTATCAGGTCCGCACCCTCCCCCTTCAGGAACAAAAGCGACCCCTTCAACCGCTGAACGCGGGTCTCTAGAGTAATGGGTTCGGGAAATTCGCGCTCAAGCACGCTCACGATAGCTTCGTTCATCGAGACGCCAGCGAGATCGGCTTTCCCTTTGATGCGATTTTTGAGCCCGTCCGGCATCCGAACGATGAATTGATCTTGGTCTCGCACCTTGGTTTGTTTCACCATTTGTGGCTCCGGCGGAATTCAAAAACGACTGATCGCACGTGTGCGATATCGTTCTTGACTTAACCATTATTTTCGACGATATTCCAGTGATCGCACGCGTGCGATCAAAAGAAAAGGAATAGTTCGATGGTAGTTCCAGCACACAAGCTGCTCCGGCGATCAGAGGTACCAGCTTACGTGAAAGACAGGCACGGTTATCCCGTTGCTAAGAAAACTCTCGACAAGCTAGCTGTGGTCGGGGGCGGCCCGCTTATGACCTACGCCGGACGCATTCCCCTTTATCATGTCGATGACCTGGACCGATGGGTGGAAACGCGCATGTCGAAGCCGATGGCGTCGACGACCGAAATGAAAGACGCCCGTGATCACGGGAGGCCAGCGTGACAATTACCCCAGCAGAAAGATATGCGCTATCCGTTTTGATCGATCGCTTCGAAGCCCAGGAGTGGCCATCGTCCGATTTGATATTGGAAGAAATGCAAGCACTCTACCCAAATGCGGATTGGCTCGAGTTGGTTGACGCCCTTCGCGCTCTCGCGAAGGCAAGGATGACGCCGGATCAGTTCCTCGCAGCCGAGCGATCTGGAACCTTGCCGGTATGCAGTCAGTGCGTTCACCACGCAGGTTTCGCCGGTTTTGTTGGCGTCGCCGTGTTTCACAAATTGGGCCATGACCAATTCCGCATTTCCATATCGTGTGGGGAGGAAAGCAAACATATAGGTCCCGAATTCGACGGGGAACGCGGACTGGAGTGTGCGGTCGCGATTGCCGAACTCATAAAAGAATCACTCGAATTTGCCAGGGAAATGCACGTTACAATGGAGGACGGCTGATGGTGTCTCCAGTCAAAACTGTTACAACCGATTTATGGGTCTCCGTGCACGCGGATCGTCGGCAGCTCGTCGAGCGCGCCGCCCACTGGTATCTCCAACAGACACCTCCTCCCCGTCCGGCGGTCCCGCACCTCATCGCCGAGCACGAATTGTCAGTTGCGGAGGGTTGCGCCGCGCTGCGGCGAGTCAATGAACTCCGTGACCATGCTGTCCAGAGCGTGAGGCGCGCGATTTCGGAGGACGCCTATGCCTCCCCCAAATGAGAAACGCCACACTGGGCGGCAACCCAGCGCGGCGTCAAAAATCAGAATACCACGAGAGCGTATATACGATGCTGAGAACCACGATTCAAGCTTCTGGGTAGATCGACACGGCAAATGGTGGCTCGGCGACATTCCAATCGGTGAGGTTTCTGGCCGGAGCCGCAAAGGAAGAAACAAGCCGCCTGTCGCGGTGATCCGACTTCGGGAGATCGAACGATTGATTGCCTATCGCCTCGAAAATGACGGTCAGATTCCCGGCTTCGAAGAGGTGCAGGAAGCAGCTTTTTGCTTCAACTGGCTCTCGCGCGGTAAGCATGCAGCTGTCTTGGCCGCTTGGTGTCGCGTTTGGGCGCCTGATGTGCTCAGTCCAGAAGGAGGGATCAGACGGGAGTTCGCTCAAGCCCTTTCTACCATGCTTAGGGGGCGGAGGAATATCTCCGCAAAGGACGTCTGCGGTCGGATTCTGCACCTGACGAGCGAAGAAAGGTCCACCCTCACGATCCAAACAATTTGGCCGGAGGGTGCGACAGAGCAGTCGATGGAAGAGGCCCGGCGCGCCAAGCGCCGGGACTACAAGGCCGCCAGACGGCGCCAAGAGGGCGCTGTTCCAAGAGCTGAGTATCTGGCGAAAGCGAGCGCGATGGCGACAGCTATTGAGCAGTCAGGAATGTCGCGCCGAACCTTTTATCGGAAAAGGACGAAAGATGGCACAAGTCCGGGTGTGGGTAGGGATATAGATATATATCTAGCTGACCCGGACTTGTGCCATTTGCTTGCGAAAGCAAAGGAGGCATCGAAGTGAGCAGAAAGCGGATTTCAAACAAGTCTCAACTGGACCTGTTTATCACAGCGTCGGTCCACAGGTTCCCCGTTTCGCGGAGAGCCGCGCTCGTGCGCGGCGTCGCCTCTACGATGGCCAAGAAGAAAACTCAGAAGCAGCGACTCCACTTTCTGAACGCGGAACTGAATTTCCAGTACGCCGCATATTTGGCTGAAGGCGCTCCAATCGCCGACGCCCACGATGAGATCATTCGATTCCGTGACAAGGTCGTCGCTGAATACCATCGTCTCATCTACGCCCCGCAACCCCGCATGACGAGTGAGGGTGATGATGCAGCATGATCCCACGTTGTCAGGGCGGTCGCAGCTCGCGTCGATTGTCACCACGATTAATCTGATTTCGCCGAAGCAAATGGTCTGTCTGTGGAACACAGATGGTTTGCTTCATGTGTGTGAACTGCGGATCATTGATCGGCGAGGTCGATACGATCATTTGTCTCACCTCCAGTGCTCGGACGGCGCGATATGCACCGACTGGATGAAGCGGCCACTACGAGATCCGCTCGGGCTCTACGCGCGAATTGCCACGGTCTACGGTTTTGCTTCACTGGAGGTTCATCTGCAGGTCTTGCGCCAATTTCAAAAGATAAAGGGTCAAACGTGGGCTTTCGAATGGGCTCGTGAGATCGGAGGAGGCCGATGATCAGGCCACTTAAGGCGGGCCGCCAGCCCGCCGCCCGCAAATTCAAGCTCGATATTCCGATCGAGCGTCGTCGTCACACCGACCCGGTGAAATACGTCGTCTATGTCCTTTGGCTGATCGGCTATTCTACCAACACGATTGCCATCGTCACAGGCCTACGCCGCAGTCAGGTGTCTGGAATTGTCTGCAAGTCCGAATACACCAGCCGCGCCAATATGACAGACGAAGAGCGGCAGACCTTCCTGCACGAGCTCAAGGAGATCCGCTTTGATGATGGCGCGCCGCTCGACGGCGGCTTACTGAATCGCGTCTCCTGGGAATTACTCCCTCTAACCGACGCAAGAAAGCGCCGCCCGGCGCGCGGGGCGGTGACGTTGTGAAGCGACCAGTTAAATCCGTCACCAAAGCGAAAGTGGCAAAGAAACCTCGTCGGAAGAGGGAAGAAATCCCGGTCTATGACGAGTTTGCTAAAGATCTCGAGAACGCCCCGATTTTCGATGGCCGTGAGATCTTGCCGATCCTGGTGCGTTCCGGCGAGGGAGTGAAAATCGAGGGTGCGGCTGGCCTCTTCGGTGTAAACGAATTTACGATGCGTCGTACTGCGAAGCGCTTCCGATGCTACCGTCAAACCTACCGTCTTGCTACAATCTACGTTCTTTTGCCTGCGGTGTCTGCTATCCACGCACGGGACTGGACCGCTTTCAGACTGCTCCAAGAGGGTCATCGTGGAGAGCACCCTCGTCTACAGCGCCATTACAAATTCATTGCAGACATGGAGGAAGAAAAGCACCGGCTAGATGTTGCGGAGGCCAAGGGTAAAGGCGGGTCAAAAGGATGAAATTCATACTTTTGGATTTTCGTTTGAGGTCGAGCCTGCGTGTTGTGCTGGCACGCGTTGCCGTTTCGAAGATCGCGAGGATTTCCATCTCATCAAGCGAAGCGAAAAGTCCGAAATTCGGACCTTTGGAATTTCGGCGCCCAACGGTGTATTACACCATCACCGGCTGCAGCTGACATTCGGATAATGTCCCCGCTTTAGCGATGGTGCGCATCGCAGGTGCGCGCAGGCTATCACAAGCGCCTAATCGCTAACCTCGCTCAGCTCTGACACATTGGCTCACAACTATGGAGGCCAACATGTCTCATTCTAATTTCAACCGTGTTCGCCTCGCGCTGGCCGGTGCGGAAGTCGTTCCGGATTTTCGTAGCGCGCTCTATGAACAAGCCAACCGGGCCGGCGTCAGCGTCAACGAATATGTGTTGCGTTCCGCTGCCGAGAAGCTCGCATCTCGCGGTCAAAAGTTATCCGGCATATTCGAGGTTGGCGATCTTGGTGAGGTCCAACTGTGAAGTTCGGTCGCTCCACCTGCAAAGCCCAAGCCAATGCCGACCGCGTCGACGCCGCCTATGCGGCGGCAGAGGCCAGCATCGTTGATTTCGGCAAGGCCGTAGCCGATCGCATCGCCACCGAATTCCGTGCCGGCCGTACCGACGACGATGGTGTCAGTGCCGGAATCAATCTGGCGCTCGAGCAAGCTGCCGGCTCCGGCGTCGCCGGCGTGCCAGCATTCGCGCTGAAGCAACTTCTCACCACGCTCCATCTCACGATCGTCGTCGAACTTACAGCCGCCGGCCTGCCGACCGGCGATCCCATCAACGAGGAACAGTCATGACTTCCGAACAAGAACGAATTCGATCTATCATCAGCTGCGCGGATGGCCAGGCATTCCCCACGATCGCGCAGCATCTTGCCTTCGAAACCGACGTTGCCGCTGATACAGCCTTGAGCTTGATGGCGGCGGTCCGCAGAGACATCGCCGCTGCAGCGCCGCCCGCCAGCATCAACGATACATGGTCGGCGGCAGTGTCGGACACAAACCGATCCGTATCCACCTCACCTTATGCGTTCGGTCTGCCCGAACCGAACCGCGCGGATAGCAACGAGCGTGCAAAATCGTCATGGGGAGCGGCCGTCAAGGCTGCAAACGCTGGCCTGAGCTGAGGTTTCGAAAATGCGCCTCCTCGATTATGCTACGTCCGCCCCCTGGGCGCTACTACCGGAACGAGCGCCCGAGCTGGCTTCGATCGCCGATCGTGCTCGCCACGCCGATCCTCAACTCCTTGAGGCCTATCGAGCGCAAGCGCATGAAAAGGCTGAGCGTGCCACGTTGCGCGGCGGCGTCGCCATTCTGCGCGTTGAGGGGCCGCTTTTCAAGAAGGCCAACCTGTTCGTCAACTTCTCAGGAGCCACGTCGTACCAGATCCTGCGCCGTGACTTACAAGCCGTCCTCGATGATCCTGGTATTACCTCAATCCTGCTCGTGGTCGACTCTCCGGGCGGCGAGGCCAACGGATGCGACGAGCTCGCGACGGCCATCTACCAGGCCCGGAGCCGGAAACCTATCATCGCTTACGTGTCCGGCATGGCAGCGTCCGGCGGCTATTGGATCGCCTCTGCTGCCAGTAGAGTCGTCGTTTCGGATGCCGCTCTGCTGGGCTCGATCGGTGTCATTATGGGGATGCAGGATAGGTCTGTCGCCGACGAGCGGCGCGGTGTGAAGACGATTGATTTCGTCTCGTCTCAATCACCTGGTAAGCGACCTGACCCGACAACCGACGCCGGCCGCACGCGCATCCAATCGATGGTTGATGATCTCGCAACTGTCTTCATCAACGCAGTGGCAAAACATCGGGGTGTTACAGCCGAAACCGTCGTCAAGAAGTTCGGCGCCGGCGGTATGCTGGTCGGCAAGGCGGCCGTCGCCGTCGGCATGGCGGACGAAGTTGGCCAGCTCGAAACTGTCATTGCATCAATGCAGCGCAGCCGATCGCCAAACACCCGGCCGTCAATCACATCCCACGCGCCGACACTTTCCAGTCCGATCAAGGTCGAAGACGTTGCCGGCAGAATCAAAGCCATCGTCACCTCGGAAAATGCCAAAGTTCTGCCCACTCTCGCCAGTGCGATGGCATTTGAAAGTGAGCTTTCCGCTCACCTCTGTCTCGCCATCTTATCCGCGGCGAAGGGCGATTACGACAAGCACCTCGCCGCCATCGCGATCACCGCGCAACCCGCTGCGCCTACGATAAGCTATTTTGAGCACAAACGCAGGGCCGGCGCCCTCGGAACCGAATTGCATGTTCCATCCGACAATCGAGCAGCAGCTCGGGCCACATGGCAAAGCGCGGTCGACGCTGCGAATGGCGACCTCAAACACGTCCCTCCCACTGTCAACAATCCGAAATTCGAGGTTTAAGAATGCGATCGCCCTTCAAGAGAAAATCAGGCAGTGCCGAAATCGAAGCCGAGCTTGTCAAGCTCCGCCAGAAGCTTGTCGAAAACGAGAATAAGCGATCCGCTGCCCTGCAGACACTAGAGGAAGCGCAGGCCGCCCGGCGGGCTGTCCTGAGCGAAGAAGACGCCGTCGTTGACCAAGCTACGACCAGGGTGCGAAAGGCGCAGCTCGATGCAGATGACCTCGGCAAGCTGGTCGCTGAATACGAGAACGCCATTGCCGAAGCTGAAGAGCGATTTCGACAGACTGCCAGCGCAGAACGCACGCAATCGATCGCGGAGCAGCTTGAAACCATCGCATCAAAAATGGATGCCCAGGCGCCTGCGCTCGCGCGAGCGGCTTCCGCGATGGCTGCTGTCGTCGCCGAGATGATGGAAGTCATACCGTCTGACTTCGCATCCTACCCCACTTACTCGTCTCGCCGGCCGGTCGATCGTCCGGAAGGAAATGCTGATTATGCAAGTGTCCGCGAGACGGTGTCAGCCTTGGTCGTCGAAGCGATATTCCACACCATGCCTCAGCTCTTCGACCATTACCGCGATTCAGATGGCGGGTATCGCGTTGCCCTTTTCCGGCTGATGGCGCCGACAGAAGCGCAACCTAGCTTCACGGGCGACACTCACGACTATCGCGCTCTACCGCCAGCAGCGGCGATCACCGCCCTGGTCTCCGACCGCGCGCGCGAGCGCGCCAGGCAGATCAGGGCAGGCGAGATCGAACCGCTTCTCAACGACGTCAGGCGGGTGGAGAAGTAGGCGTAGAAAACTGTTAGCGCAAAAGCCGATGACGCTATGCTTAGATGCGGAAAGCACCGTGTTCGCCGTATACAAATGTCCTGGCCAGAAACCGACGACATGTTCAAAATTGCCGCCGATAATAAGGAGATGATTTCAAATCGCGTGAATCGAGTGACGCTAACAAGCGCTAAAGAAGATATGACTCGCGCTCAGATTGTTTTTCAGTTTTAATGTATTGAAGTAGAGCGAATGCGGGGGGAACATGTTTCGCTTTGGACTGACGAATATGCGGCGGTTAAAGACCGTCGGGCCGCTGGAAATAAGGCCGATCACAATTCTTGTCGGACGCAACAGCAGTGGGAAAAGCACGTTTTTGCGAACATTCCCTCTTATCCGCCAGTCTTTAATGACTCGCGCAAGTTCACCTATCCTATGGTATGGCGATCTGGTTGATTTTGGAGAATACAGTTCGGTCGTCTCAGATGGTGATGAGGCAGAAAAGATAACCTTTTCTTTTGGGCTTGACGATGTTCCTCTGACGCGTCGTCACTTCATGACGGGCCCATACCCGGTCAATGTAAGGTCTACAGGTCCTGTTGAGGTTAAGGTAACTATTACGGGGAGTGGGGGTAAAACAGGGCTGGAATCTTTTACCGTGCAATACGGATCAGGAGTAATTTTTAAGGTAGATCTGGACGAGATTGGTAAACTTAAATCTATTGCTCTAAACAATATAGCTGTAACCAAATTGCTGGACGGTGTAGATTTAAATTTTTCACTGGGATCGTTATTTCCAGAATTTACATTTAGACCACTTAAAGCTGAAAAAGAGTCAATTTTGTATTATGACTCGCTCACTTGGGCAGTTAGCGCTCTTCAAGCACTAATAAAAGCTCATGTCCATAAAAACATCGGCGACCAACAACTGCTAAAGTTTGCTATTAGCTTTTTCGAGATGCGTCATTTTACCAATGACGAACTTCAGAGACTTGAGAGAAATATCGCGCCAAGCAGTTTCAAGACTTTTCTTTCTGACCTCAGATCGGGAAAGCGCGGCGAGGAGCGGGAGCAAATCAATGTGCTTTTCGAGTTAAACCGCTTTTTCACTTTTGCTCCGGCGGTGTTTTCTGAGTTGCGTACGATAATGGGATCAACACTGTATATCGGCCCGGTCCGCGCGCGCAGTGAAAGATATTATAGGTATCAAGACTTGGCCGTCGCAGAGATCGATCCTGATGGTAAAAATTTTGCGATGTTTTTGAATTCACTCACCCCTCGCCAGAGAGAAGATTTTTCCAGTTGGGTAAGTGCGCGTTTCGACTACGGTATAGCCGTCGAACAACTGCCTGGGCATATCAGCATCACTTTAAGAGTTGGAGAGTATACTAGCAATATAGTCGACGTCGGCTACGGGATATCACAGATATTGCCTGTGCTCGGTCAAATATGGTGGGCTTCTCGTGGTTCGTCCCAGATTGGCACGCGTCGACGCCAAACCTCCTTGCTTGCGATTGAACAACCCGAGCTTCATCTACATCCGGCACATCAAGCGCTGATCGCCGATGCAATAGTTGGCGAGCGTGAGGATTTGCAAGGGACGCAACGTCCGCTTCAATTCATAGTCGAAACCCATAGCGAAGCGCTGGTGAATCGCATGGGTGAGCTCATAGCGGCGCGCCGGATCAAGGCCGAGGATGTGCAGATACTTATTTTCGAGGAGGCTGACGAAGGGCCGCGAAAAACTTCTGTCAGAATTGCCAAATTTGACTCTGATGGCTCCCTTGTTAATTGGCCTTATGGTTTTTTCCAGCCTCAGGTGTCGCAATGATTTTCGAGGTTGCAGGTTCAGAAGCGGAACTTGATCGCATCAATTTAAATGTAGTTTCCCGCGTTATCGCAGAATTATCGCGTGCGCATATGCAGGGAAATCATTTGGCTGTGATCCCAAGAAACATTGTAGATTGGTGCCTGTCGACCTTGGAACTGAGCGGCCTGGAAAGGGCGACACTAATAAAGCTCCGGGCGGACTATACTCAATCCGCAGGGGTTGCGCGTGTTTCCAGGATGAAGATCGTTATAGCGGCGGGACACCGTAACGGAGCTGGTGCTAGTAGGGACGCTATTACTATAGGATTTTTAGACGCCAATAGACCAAACTTTTTCGATCGAACCTCCCTTTTGGTAGAGGATACTGACTCGGACGGAAAGTTGATCATGGAAATTTTGCAGGGGCTGCGAAAGTACGTTGGTGCCCCGAGTCTGGCTTTCGAACCTGTACACGGCGGCGGGCAGGCGATCGTTTCGGTATGGCGTCAGAAAATAGAGGATGGCAGGCTGGTGTGCATGCTGACAGACTCTGACCGGAAATCTCCGAAGGACACGGAGCCGAAGAAGATCGCTGATTGTAAGAAGATTGCAGCAGATCACAACTGGCTGTTCTCCTGGGCGTTTTGCCTATGCTGTCACGAGATCGAAAATATCATTCCGGTTTCCATAATTGAGCAGTTGCAGTGTGCAGCAGAGAAAAAACACCAGATCGACGCGCTTAGACGCATTGAGAGCCATGAGCAGTTCAGCAACATTTCCCCCAACGAACGATTTTGGCTGTTTTACGATTTAAAAAACGGCGTAGACACAGAAAAGCTTGAAGCTTCGGCGTCGCCGGACAAAGCAACCTGGACAAAGGCAAAAATCGCATCTGGGGGCCACGCTGATTATACGGGTTTCGGGACTAGCATTGTCAGGTTACTTCTCGAGGACGCCGCCGTTCTGCAACAATTCATGAGAGTTACCAGGACTGAAAGTTGGCGTGCTATCTTCGCTGATCTCTTCTTCTTTCTTATTTGGCTCGGGTTCGCACCGACGCGCCAGATTGTGTAGGGATGACGTTCTGCGAGAGCGTCACGACAACGCCCGAGCCTGTCGAGTCATGAGCGAACCTCCGGCGAAAAAGCAGCCCCTAGAATTTGGACGTGGTCGAGCTCTCAAATCTCTCGAGCCGTTAACTTTGAGAGATCCACGAGCATGGCGGAACTTGTGTCGGCGATCGTCAACATCAAAGCCGCTGACATGACACCGGTCGCCTGGAACCTTCGACATCGATCCTCATTTCTCTGAAGCCGGAAGCCAGCACCAACTTCCAGCTTCTTCCAGACCGCCCGCTGGCGGGCAGCTGTGTGAGCGGTCTGGAGCAATTTTGATGACCACGCATTTTTGAGCCGGTAGGACCCCCCAATCCCCCGTATAAGAGCCCCGCGTTTTCCCCTACACCGCGGGGCTTTTGCTATTTGCCTGGTAGCATAGGAACATGCGCGTCTGGTCGCCGTTCCGTTGTCGTTACCAGGAGGACCACCATGGAAAATCGTAGAGACGGCAAAGAAATCGAGCAGACCGAGTTCGTGAAGGGACAGTTCGACAACGGCACGCCCGGCGCCGACAGTGTCGATCCCGGCGATGCTCAGAAAGCGATTGAGGGTGGAAGCGCGCCGGCCGCAACGGGGTCCAAGCCGGCCGGTGAGGTCGCGGATGCTGAGGCAGACCTTGACGATGAACCCGGCGTGCCACGGTCGGGCTGATTACGTGTTTGCGAATGGGGGCTGGAGGCCTCGCCGGGATTCGAACCGGGCTAAAAGGATTTGCAATCCTTTGCGTAACCACTTCGCCACGAGGCCCCATGCCGTCAGTGCTGGAGTTTCAGTCCCATCGAGATCACGTTAAGAAACCGTTGCCGAACCTGATAGTGTCTCAGCCGGGTGGTAAGCTTTGATTCTTCTTGATTAAAAAACCATTTTCAGTGGATTATTTCGGGATCACGTTGGTGGTGCTGCTGATAGGTGTACGATCCAAACGCCGCGACCGCGATGAATAGAATACCTATCATGAGGCATAGCGTGTTATATGACATGTACGACCTCAATTGTACCTGGAGTACGGGTGTGGTGGCGAGATGGTCCAAACGAGTACTGTCATTTGGAACCGCCGGCTAGTTCGGCTTCTATGTCGCTTAGATGTCGATGCCGGGCCGCCAATCCTTCGCGCATTTTCGATATGAGCCGGTCGGCCGGCTTCGTCGGCGCCCCGACCTCGGTCAGCCGGTCGACGATGCGTTGCTGAATCTCGATCAGATGCTCCGCGTGCCTGATTTGCTGTCGAGCCTTCTCAAGATCATCGTGTGTGTACGCGCGACGCTGTTCCATTACCAACCAATCGATGCAAATGACGTGTGAGCCTGCGTATGATCGGCGCCGTCAAGCGCGCATACTCCTGAAACAACCGCCGGTTCTATTGTGGGCGGGCCGCTTCCATCCTTGTTCCCGAAGGCCGTGCGCAGCTGCTGCCCTGCTCGATGCGCATGAACAGGAAGCGGCCCGTTTTTGAATTGGCATCGAATCTTGTCATGAACATGTGCGCATTAAGGCCGCGATGGCATGATCATCGAAAGCTAATATTCATTCGGTCCCCCAGCCCGCATTCCGACATGCCTGCTCGCCTGCCGCAATACCATCCTCTCGACTGTCGAAGCGCTGCGGCAGGGTGATGACCCTGCCGCGGAAGATAACGACGATGTCGCGCGTCACGACGTCCCAGATGATCTGCATCCCATCCTCATAGGGTAGGAGCGTCTCTTCCTCGATCGTCGTTGCCTGCTTCGCCGGCGCCGCAGCCAATCCGAACGCATGCCCCGGGGCTGAAAAAAGGATGTCGATCAGAGCTGAATGCTGGGGAGAACCGATATCGATCTCAAGGAAGGCTCTAACCGGGATAGCCGTTTCTCTTCCTCCGGATGCCGCATTCGCCTGATGGATCACGAATTCTGCATTGATGGGGTCGTCGCCACCCAACAGCCAACGATCGCCGTTCGAACTGGCAGCAAATTCAATGACCGCGTTGCTCACAGCACATCCTTCAAAATGGATACCGAAAGCTTAACGACCATTCGCGTGCGATGTTCCTTTGTTTACATATCACGCGCTGGCGCCGATGAAGTGAGACGCACAGGCCGCATGATTTGTTGCCTCATCGCGCATGAGCCCGCATACAGAAGCTATGGTTGATTCGAAAATATTCGTTGCGCTGAAATCCACTCGAAAAAGGACAGCATCGCAAAGCGAGCCCTCTGGGCCGAAATGCCAATGGGATGGCTGCGAAAAGAGCGGGACACACCGCGCTCCCGTTGGCAGGGATGGGGAAGGTCTGCTCCTTCTCTTCTGCCTCGAGCATATCAGGTCGTACAACAGGGGCTATAACTTCTCCCCCGATTTATCTGATCCTATCGTCGCCCGCTACCAGCGGGAGGCGATCGCCGGCAGTCGGCCCACGTGGGGTAATGCTATTGGCGAACCCAGCGATACGCCAATCCAGTCTACCGCACCTTCAGGCTCGGCAAAGGCACTGAATGCGCGGAAATCAGCAGCGAAACGCCAGGCGCAGAGACATGATGTTCCAAAGCGAAAGCTCAAGGTGCTCGAAGCCAAGGCTTTTGAAACTCTTGGCCTCGCTCACGACGCGACTTCCGAAGAGATCAAGGCGCGGTACAAAGAGAAGCTGAAAATGCATCACCCCGACGTCAATGACGGGAGTCGTAGCGCGGAGAGCGAGCTCCGCGCCGCAATCGAAGCGCACAAGATCTTAAAATTGAATGGGTTTTGCTGACTGCATACCGATAACTCGGCGTTTGCTTGTCCTGACCGTCTTCCTCAACCGTCGTTGCTCGCGTTCAGATCTTCCGGCCGCTTGCCTTCGTCGGTTCCAGCAGCCAGGCGAACGCCGGGACCGCCGGCCACCAACTCACCATCGGCGAGGAAGACCACGCCAGCCGCTTCCAACGCGGATTTCACCCCATCGATGGTCGATTGTTTCAGGATGTCGCCCCGTTCAAGACGAGCGATTGTGTCGGGCGACACCTCCGCTAGGGCCGCAAGCTCACGTACGCCAAGGCTAAGCGCCGCGCGCGCCATCTTACTCTGAACCGCAAGCATTCATAACTCCGTTACGATTTTTGTTGACTTACACGCGAGCTATTGTATCGTATCAGCGTTACGAAAATCTTTCGACGGAACTTCACGATGCGGGATACCCGATTTCCGGCAACCGCCGAAGGTGTGACTGTAGATAAGTTGTCGCCGATGCCCGGCCCGCTCGATCCTGAGCGCAGCGTAAGCAGGCAGGAAGGCTTGCCTAATTTCAGCCGCCGAGAGAGCGATGACGGCTATCAGCCCGTTGTTGCCGTCCTAGGCGATCGCTGGCGGGTGATCGAATGCCGTGACGGCATTCAATGGATACTTCAACAAGTCGACGGACAGAGGAACGGACGGCGACGGTGGGCGGCTGTCCGCTACCTCCGTTCCAGAAATGCGCTCATGGCGCGCTGCCGCCAGTCTGTGCCCGAAATTACCCCCTCCGCACTCGCCATCCTCCAAGCACTTCCCGAAAGGATCTAGCTGTGACCCGCGAAACGAAAACCGAAGCTGGCCTTGAGCGGGCCAATGATCCGCTGATTGACGCGATCGCTGACTACAGCGCGGGCATGGCTGCATATGACGCACAAAGCAGCTCCGATCTCGCAACCATCGCCGAAACCTATGGACCGCCCCTGAACGTCCTTCAGAACTGGGAGCAGCCAGCAAGCTCGCGGGAGGCCGCGCTCGCTGCGCTCCGACTGGTAGAAAGCGAAAAGCTCGCGGACATAGATCTCGCGCTGCCGCTGATCAGTGCTGCGCTTCGATACCTTGAGGCCGAGTCCGCTGATGTCGCGTCGTCCTCGATCGAACTATCTGCCCAAGAACGCGCCTATTTTCACGGCGGTCAGCTCGCACTGGCCATGAAAGAGCTGCGGCCGGCAGGCGAATGGCAGTTTAGGATTGATCCCGACTTCTCCAGCGCAATTGTCTTGGACGCTTCGCAGCCGGTCGTCGACGAAACCGCACTGCCGGATAATGCCAGGTCGCTCGCTCGCCATGCCAGCATTCTCCGCACGGTCGTGGAGACGACGCTCGATCGGCGTTTTCCGACGCAGGACAGCAGTGGCGACGACCTGCTGCGGCTTACCTCCGATCAGGCCGGGGATATCGAATTCCTTGTGCAGGAAATCGACAAGCAGGCGCGATCAATCGCCGGACAGACGGTCGGAAGAGGGTGACGAATCCACCGCCGCGAGGCGCTGGACAGGGGCAATTGTGCCCTCCGGAAAAGAACTGAGAAAGCCCGTTCGCGAGTTATCGCGGACGGGCACTTTCATCCTTTCAAAGCCCGAGATTTTAAGGACTTTGATCGAGTTTCGTGGTAGGGTTTTCCACCTGTTCGGAGTGACCATAAATGACCAATATCGGGATCGGAATTTCGAAATCCGGAAGCATGGTTTCGCTGCCCTTGGCTAAGGCCAATCGTCACGGACTCGTCACCGGTTCGACGGGGTCCGGCAAGAGCACAACACTCCAGCGCCTGGCAGAACAATTCTCCGCCGCCGGCGTCCCGGTATTCGCTGCCGATGTGAAGGGCGATCTCAGCGGCATGGCAGCGATGGGCAGCGATCAATCAGCGCTGGCGATCAAAATGCGAGCGCTGGGACGGGATTTTACAGCGGCGCGGTACCCTGTCGCGTTCTGGGATCTGTTTGGCACGCACGGCCTGCCAATCCATACCAGCGTGCAGGAAATGGGCTCCGAGCTGCTCGCCCGAATGCTCGGGCTAAACGATACCCAGCAAGGTAGCTTGGCAATCGCGTTCAAGAAGTCCGACGACGAGAAGTCGTGGATGCTCACGCTCGATGATCTGCGCTGGACGCTAGCCGACATGCTGGAGAACCGAGAAGACGTCTGTCGAAAGTACGGCAATATCACCGCCAGTAGCATCACGACCATACAGCGCCAGATTCTCGCGCTTGAGATCCAAGGCGGCCATCATCTGTTCGGAGAGCCTGCGTTTAATATTCTCGACCTCATTCGGGTGGCGGAAGACGGCAGGGGTATCATTAATCTGCTGCATGCCGACAAGCTGCTCGAGGCGCCGAAACTTTACGCAACCTTCCTGCTCTGGCTGCTGACCGAGCTGTTTCGCGTCCTGCCGGAAGCCGGCGATCTGCCGAAGCCGAAGCTGGTTTTCTTCTTTGATGAAGCGCACCTGCTGTTCAAGGATGCGCCGAAGGCATTGGTCGACCAGATCGAACGACTGGTGCGCCTGGTGCGCTCCAAGGGTGTCGGCGTGTTCTTCGTCACGCAATCGCCGGCCGATGTACCGGACACCGTGCTTGCGCAGCTCGGCAGCCGTGTGCAGCATGTCCTTCGGGCCTATACCGCTGGCGATCAGCGCATGATCCGGGCTGCCGCCCAGGCTTTCCGAGAAAACCGCGGTGTTGATGTCAAGAAGGAGATCACCACTCTCGCCGTCGGCGAGGCGCTGATATCGGTTCTTGACGAGGATGATGTACCGACAAAGGTGGAGAAGGTGTCGATCATCCCGCCGTCGGCACAGGTCGGACCGATTTCGGAAATGGAACGGCAAGCAATCTTGAGCAGCAGCGCGCTTCGCCAGCGGTATGGCGCCGATATGGCGGAAGCCGAGGCCATTCATTCGTTCTCCAACAGAATGCGCAGGCAGCGCGGCATTGTCGAACAGGAATTCAAAGGTGGCTGGACTGAAGGTGATTATCGCCAGTACCTGCCAGACTTCAGCACGTTCTCGCCGCCGGTGCCGAAGCGCCGGGCATTGTGGGCTGGGTTGGCCGGATGGTCCGCGCTGACTGCATGCTGCGCAGTCGTCATCGGTATCCTGGTGGCCTGATCATGTTTCCAAAAAGAAGAAGCTTTTATAGCCGGGGCGACCTTATAGGCTCGCGAGGTTGGACTGACGAGCTCGTCGACACCGTTCTCGATGAACCGGACATCTTACTGATCTTCCCTCGCGATACCGACGCCGCGTCGGTGCCGTACTATGGCCGCATGCGCGTATTTGAGGCGGAGGACGATAAAACCGTTGCGGCCATCGTTCGACCTCGCGCTGCCGCCTGGGAAGAGCGCCGCGTCTACCAACTCGCCAGGAAGACCGACAAGCGTCTGATCCTGCTGAAGGCGATGGAGGGGAAAGGAATCCAGGTCGAAACGCTGAACCTGAACACGCTCAAGGTTCGTGCGCTGGAGACTTTCTACGAGCGCAATGCCGCCGCCGGCCGGCGGGGGCCGGATCGACTTGACGAGGAAGCGCTGAAATCGATCTATCTCAATTACGCGGTCGGTCAGCTGGTCGACTATGGAGCTGTCAACGAAAAGCTGCCGCATCCGCTGTCGAAGGCCGAGATCTATGCCTTGATTGGTCCCGAGATCAAAACCAAGGTTCTCGACGTCTATCCCGATCTGGCGCCGCCGGCGAATGAGCCTGTTCTTGGTGGTGACGATGGCGATCCGACTGGTCAGTTGGTAACTTGATTTGAACACATTACCGCGCTACATAATCAGCATGCGCGTCGCTGGTGAGCCTGAAATGGTTCGCGACGCTGAAACATCTCCTCAGCTTTGACCACGGATGTACTGGCACTGCCTACAGGAAAATGTTTGGAAGGTCGGGTTTACCCGGCCTTTTTCTTTTCCATATAGTCAGAGATGTTTCGGATGTTTGCGATCACGGCCCGGCGGAAACATGTCCACAGTTGATATTGCGGCTTGGATGGAGAGCTTCGCGCTCTTCCATAACGTCGGATCTATCAGACTCTTCTCGCAACGGCGACGCGCAAGGTCGTATAGATAGCCCTTGTCGGCCGGCCATTCCGTGTCCAAGAAATCCAGCGCTTCCTGCGCGGTGTTAATTACCACAAGCCCTGTGGGGCGGCGGATGGTGAGCGGCATGTCGTAGGTCTGAGCCATATCCGTCTTCTCCAAGTAGTAAGCGGCTCACCGTACCGCAAACTTATGACCACGGGAGAAGAGTGCGATATCGCACCGAGTGCCTAAATGACGATTGGCCCTTCCATCCGCGATCTGATATTGACCGCACACGGTACGGGAGGGCGAAATGTCGCTGTTCGGAGAGTGGATGAAGGCCATCGGTTTCCACGGCAAGCAGGTGGCAAAGGCCGGCGAAACTATCGGTCTCGGTCGTCAGGTTGCCGGGCTGCGCTATCGCGGGGAAAAGGAACTGTCACACACCGAGCGGCTGGCGATGGCTGCCGTGACGGCCGGCCTGCCGGCATGGTCGCCGGCAAACCACAGTGAACTCGAAGCTCATGGAAAGGTCATAGCCGCCGTAAGAGACGTGCTGGCACGGTGATCGGGATCAGTCTTCTTCATCCGGGCGGATTATGCCCTCGTGGTTGACCAGCCCTGGCCGTTCGGCATCGGCATCCGGGTCGCTTCCATCCGGCGTACCCTCAACGTCGGCTATGGCGCCATAGGGTCGTGGCTCGGCGCCTTGGCCTCCTGGCACAAGTTCTCCGATCGGATCGGGATCGGGTCCACGCCATTCCCGGCCAAGCAGCTCGTGGCCGCCATCAGGATCGTCCGGGCTGCCACCGCTGCGCTGCAAATCGCCGTCCGGATCGGAGCCGGCATTGTTGATATCGTCTTTGCTCGTGCCGGGCACGTAGCGTTCGACGTGAACGCCCGTGGGGCCAATCTGTCCCGGGTTAGGTGATACGACCGGGTTGAGTTCGTATTCGGTTCCGTCGCCCTCAGCGATCGGCTTGGACGGTTCTGCCATCATATCCTCCATGAGAGTTTGCTGATGGAGAACATCGTTTCGCCGGTCAGGTTCCGCCATAATTGACTTGTCAGGCTGTGGTTTTAGGACTACGCGACGACAATCGTGATGAAGGGGAAAACCATGATCTCGCGACCTGCTCAAAGCATGTCTTACCCGGGACGCCAGGATCAATGCGTCAGTGCTATCGAAACAAGGTTCAATGAGCTGATCGAGAGCTCGACCGGTTCGTTCATCGATCGGGAATCGATCTCCGAAACCCTGCTCAGCGAGGCCACGCGATCCGGCTGGGCACAGCATGAAATTCTTGATGCGCTCAAGACGCTGGCCCAGCGGCGTGGCTTGGAGATAGCCAATCGCTCTGATTAAGCCGCGGATTAGGTCTTGTCCTGTGAAGTCGTGCCAGCCCCGTGGGCCTTATCCTTGACGATGAAGTTTCCGGTCTTCTCATCGAAGACCATACCGTTTGCGCGCCTCTCGACAGGCTCTTCCATCCTGCCGGCACCCTGCACCTTGCTCGTCTCGATCGCGTCTGCCTGGTGCCGATTGGGAAGATTGGTGCGCTGTGACGCGGTATAGGCCAGCGTGGTGGGCTCATCATGATCAGTAGTGTGCTGAGACTTTGCCGATCCAATTGAGTCGGAAGCCGTCGTCGCTTCATGAACGCCTTCGCGTTCACGGCCTTCGGCCGAGGTCGCTTCCGCCGGCGGAGAACTGGTGTCCGTATCCGATGTCGGCTCCCTATCAGACGTTTCATGTGGCCGCTCAGCCTTCATCGTTTCGTCCTCACGCGCTGGTGACCCGGCTGCATGATCGGTTGGACGGCCGGTGGGCGAGCTGGCGTCCTCCGATACAGCGGGGCCGCGGGCCCCAACTTCGTGGCGTTTGTGCTCTTCCATCACGATGTTCCCTCTGTGTGGCTTGGGTCAGTCTTGTCGATATCGAACCCTGGCTTGGGCGAGGGTTTTTTATCAGCATTATGCATCGTTGCATCTTCCTCACCCGTCACAGCGCGCGGTATTGCACTCGCTAGACCGTCGTTTTTGGAATCAGCCTGAGATTTTCCGAACTGCCCTTTGGCATCGTCCTCGATTGTTGATTTGTTGGACATGGTGTTCTCCTTTGTGGCCCAACCATCATTCGGGAGAAACGTTCCGACGTGGCGGCGTGTCTACGATGGCTGGAACGATAGAATGATTTTGACAAATCGATTGATCGACATCACGCGTCGACGCTGTTTGACCGCTCCGAGCCGCGAGAGCTGATAGTGTTGCTCTCCTGCCGACGCAGGATCTTACGACATCTGGAACCGGCGAGGCCTGAGCCCGTTCGGTGCGCAGGAGGTAAAGGTCATGGAAAACCACGATATCCGTCGGTCTGATGACATCGATGACGAAGCCGCCGACCAAGGCGACGTTCGGTATTTTCTTGCCGGCGAACCTGATGGTACCTGGTCAGTCTACGACCGGCAGAACAACCAGCCGGCATTGATGGACGACCACGTGTTGAGAGGCCTGAGCATCGATGACGCCGAAAACCTCCTGGCAGTGATGAACCAGTTCGACGCGCAATCCCGACCTCGGCCACCGATCGAATAGCGTCATCGCATGCTCCCGATTGGAGTGACTTCGTCAGCCATCGCAGCCGAAAGGTTTTGGAAAATCGATTTGATCAATCGCGTGCGTCGACGCCGCTGTGCACGGTCACGCACCGATGATGACCAGGACTTAGCGGAACGGGAACAAGCGCTTTGACCCACGGGCGTCACCCGTGAACGCCCTACAGCGTGTTAATCACATAGACCCTGGGTGTGCAGCAACCAGTGCCTCGGCTAGCGATCAGCGAGCGCCTCGGCAGGCGGCTGTACACCCGCCACGGTACCCAATGCATCGGCAACGGTCACGATAGCGCTCTTCGCCCCGCCGTCGGTCACCAGCGCGGACATCGGCGCACACCAGGGCATAGGCCTGTCAGCGGCGACGCCTGCGGATAGCCGGCCGTGGCCTGATGATTGCCTCTCCACGATGGTACACAATGCCACATAGCGGGCCGTAGGCGCGCGATGCACCGGGATGATGCGCACATCATCCGCGGTCGACGACGCGCGTGGGCGGCCGTTGACGGCCCGCCATGGGAACGTTTAGGGACCGTATAGAGCCTGCAACGCCCGCGGAGCGCAGCCCCTCGAATACGCGCGCAACTTATCGCTCCAAGGGGGGAGTCATCTCTTTTTGCGGTGGCGTTGAATTCGTTGAGGAATTCGTTCCCATTTCGAGCGGAAAAGCATTCGATTGGGCATGTTTTCCTAAAATCATTGTCAGAAAGGACGGGAGCCGCTTTTTCCGCCTTCGGCGCCGCAAACGCGGCGCAGACTATCACACGCGCACAATCGCCATTCTCGCGCCCGCTGATACTCTGGGAGGGTTAAATCGAACGCCAGCGGCGCCCGGCAACAGGATGGAAAAGACAATGGCAAAGACCTTCATCGGCGAACTTATTCTTCGCCTCAAAGACCAGATGAGTGGCGAAGCCAAGACGGCCGCAAGCAACCTCGACACGTCCGTCGGCAAGATCGAGGCCGCCGCCCGGCGGATGAATTCGACCTCATGGGGCGGCCAATTCGAAGAGCGACTTCGAAAACTCGGAACGTCATCCGCCGATATCGACAAGCTCCGCGTATCGTGGGAAAACCTGAACCGTTCCTTTGCATCGCGAGACCTCCCGAAAGCTCTGCAGGCCATGGAGAAGGCGAACTTCAAGACGTCCGCTCTCTCGTACTTCGCCGACATCGCCAGCAAAGCGAAGGAGGCAGAGACCAGCATTCGCTCGATGCACAACACCTGGCGCGACAGCATGAAGGAGATGCGCGGCGCGGCGCGCGACATGCTGACCTATGGAACTGTCGGCACCTTGATGTATGGCGGCGCCAATGTGATACGACAGGGGCTGAAAGCGAACGCGGAATACCACCGGGAAATCTCCCGCCAGGATGCGTCAAGCATCAGCGTCCGCGATCAGGCTCGCATGGCAGCCGAGGCCGATAGGCTGACGCAATTGTACCCGAGCGCCGGCTTCGTCAACACGCTCGAGCTCGCGCGCAAGGCCCGCGGCATGATGGGTGACACGGATCGAGGCCTCGCGGTCCTGCCGGACATCGTCCGGGCTTTCGTCGCACTCCAGACCGCGTCGCCGAAAGGCGCGCAGGGCGCGACTGAAGAATTGGAGAAGTTTCTGAAGGGCGCCGATGTCGCGGGTATCAACGCGGTCGGACCGGAAGGCATCCAGAATGTCCGCGAGGTCATGGCGTCGTGGGTGCGCGCTGCGCAGGTCGAAGGCAACGACCTCGACATGGGCAAGTTTCTGGATTTCGCGCGTTACGGCAAGATGGCGGTGCCGGGCCTATCCAATCGATTTCTTGGTGTAACGGCGCCGGCGATCGCACAGGACTACGGCGCCAGCCAGCTCGGCAACGCCCTCAACATGGCGTTCAAAGCATTCGTCATCGGCAGCAATAGCGTCGCAGGCAAGAAGAACCTCGAAGCGCAACACGATCTCGGAATTCGGGAAGGCAAGGATAAGGGACATCTGGTCGATGACCAGCTATTCGGGGTGGACCCTTACGCCTGGGTGAAGAAGATCCTGATCCCATCTCTCCAGAAGAACAAAATCGATATCGACGACAACGTCGCGGTCTCGAAAGCGATCGGCGAACTCACCAGCAACTCGAATGCCGCCACGGTGCTGATCCGGATGATTTCGCAGCGGGCACAGATCGATAAATCTCTGCAGCAGTACGACGCAGCGATCGGTCCGGAAGCTGCTGACCAGGCTGCCGCGAAAGATCCGTTCGTTGCGTGGGAGGGGTTCACGGCAAGCTGGTCGAAGCTGGCAACAGCAATCAAAGGAATGCCGGAGGCCGTTGCCGGCCTCAACACCCTGACCGGGGGAATCCAGAAGTTCGCGAGCGCTCTACGTAACGATAGCGGCGGAGCGCAAGCATTGCTTGCCGGCGCCGGGCTGGCCGGTATCTACGGGACGTGGAAGACGCTCGGCGCGGTCTATGGCTTGATCACCGCCGGTACCAACTTGAACGCTGCGGCAGTAGCGCTTGAGGCGGCTGCCGTCAGCCTCGGCGGAAAGGGAGCCGCAGAGAACGTGGCGAAGAATGTCGCTGCCAAGGGACCAGGCGCATGGAGCGGTTTGCTCGGCGTGCTGGGCCGTATGGCGCCGAACGCCTCGATGTTGCTTCTCGGCGGCAGCGACGCCCACAACAAGTATGCCAATTCCGAAGCGGCGGATCGGCAGAAGCAGCGGGACTCGGCGCGAGCTGAAGCTGAGTTCCAGAACCGTTACGGTATCCCGTCGATGCTGGCTGATCTACCGAACCGGATCGGATCTCCGGATGAGCGCGATGAGCGCGCGGCGGCCGTCAATCCGTATGTTGCTGCCGTCGAATACATGGAACGCCGGCAGGAGATGGAGCGGCAGACCGCGGCTTCGAGCCCGAACACACCCGGGTTGACTGACCTGTTTCACCAGATGAACGCTTCCGTGCCTGCCGTCGCATCCTCGACGCCGACGGAAGGCTGGGAAATCGGCAGCAAGGTGGCGAACATTGTATATGAGCTCATGAAGCCAACGAGAGACAAACTCTTCGAAGAAGTCCCTGTAAAGCGGCCGGCTGCTGAAGCCGAACCGACAACCGACCTCAATACCGCCGCCGCGGAGTCCACCCAGCGCCGGCAGCAGATGGAGGCGACGACCGCGCATCCGCACTACGATCCGAACACGCCTGGCCTGTCCAAGTATTTCGAGGAGCCGGCCAAGCCAACCGTCGACATGAGTAACATCAATGCGGCAGCCTCCGAGGCAACAAGTGTCGCCCAGCAGATCCAGCAAGCGCTTTCTGTGCAGGCCACCCCGCAGGTGAACGTTGAACAGCTCCGCCAGGCGATCGCGCTGGCCAATCAGTTGAAGGCGGCGCTGTGGGGGATCGGCACTGCGGTATCTGCAGCTCACAATGCAGTGGCCTCGGAGATGCGCCGCAATTTCGCAGACCACGGGGTGTCGCCGTGAGCGATCAAGGATTCAAGTTTGTCAACAGCAACAACAAGCTTGAAGATCGGGCCAACCAACACTAATCAGTAGCGGTGTCGCCATCGACTGCCGCCGCAATTTTCTTGATTGCTTTCATTACCTTAAGGCAGTCCTTAGACGCCAGCGAATAGTACGTCATTTGAGACTTAGGGCGCGCCTTGACTATTTTTGCTCGTTTCATGATGGCGAGATGCCACGAGACGTTGTGCTGGACGATCGGCAAATGCTCCCTCAAATCCTTGACGCGCAGTTCGCCGTGCGCCGCCAATAACTCTATCATTTTAAGCCTGTGCTCGTTGGCCATTGCGAGCAGGAGCTTGGAACCCTTGTCGGCAAATTTGAACTTCGGAATGACTTTTTTCATCAAGGATGTTCACGCACGTCTACTGTAGCTTCGTCTGGACTATCATACATGGCCCGACCGAAATCGGTCGGGCCATGTCTGTTCGTTGTCAGATGATATGGAAGTCTGTGTTGTTGATGAAGGTG
>JAOYNU010135183.1:0-24885 GCA_026745395.1 Tympanopsis confertula | reverse complement strand
GTCTGATTGGGATGAAGGAACGTGTCTACGCATTTGCAGGTTCGCTGCGGATCAAAACTGGCCCAGGTTCTGGCACCCACATCGAAATCGAACTACCACTCAGTACAGAGCTACCTCTAACAGTAGCGGATATGTTCGTAAAGAAGCAAGTGTTGGATGAGCAATAACAACACGGGCGAAAATGTGTACTTTATTCTAATATCCTGATTGAAATTGCCGTGTTTGCTACTATAGAATTGCAACAAGGTTGCCATCTCGATGCGCACGAGTTGCAGTTTCCTGTCCGCAACCTAATCTGATTTTCTGTCCGCGCGCATCGCTGTCTCCTCGCATCAGGCCAGTATTCTTGATTTTGATTGATTTTTTCGTCAATCAAAATTAAACTCTTCTCGTCGGACCCCGTGCCCCAAGGTCTTGCGAGGACCCTTTGAAAACACCTGATACCACGCTGCAACTTTCTGAACGCCGGCTCCTGGCATTCCTTTGCGTTGCGTTGGCATTGCTTCAGGTGCTCGATCTCCACAGCAGCTTACGAGCATCCGCAAGCGGTCGTGTCGAAACCAACCCTGTAATTTTGTGGGCCATTGAGCACATCGGCTTCGGTCGGGGTGTGTTTCTTTTCAAAGCCTCAGCGCTAGTAATCCTTGCCGTGTACTACCGCGTAGTGAGTAGCTTTGATCGAATGCTTTGGCCGGCGATATCGCTCATCCCTGTCTGCGCCGCGTACATCGCGGTTGTGTTCAACAACTATTCTTAGAGGATTTATGTCGACTTTTCGCTGCTCCGCGGGTCATCAATCGGCGTTGACCTTCTCTGAAGAGCAGGTCAGTCTGCCTTGCCCGGTCTGCGGTACACCCGTCTACAAGTTTCGGGACGAGATTCTGGACGATGAAGACCTAGCCGCTGCTGACGTCGCATCGACCACAGTCGGCATCAAGACCAGGTGGTCCCTACGAACCAGCCGAGAAATGCGCATCGCATTGGGAGTTGGCGTTCTCGTGCTGATAGCGGCCGCGTTGTTTGTAAGCCGGCCGTCGCCAGCGCCGGTCGCTGATTCCAAAGTACCTGTGTTGCCCCCAACCGCAAGTCCCGTTGCGCCGGTGCCAAAGCACACCGATGTCTCGATCACTGATTTCGCTGCGACAGCGGACGATGCGGGTGTGGTCAAGGTCAGCTTTCGGCTGAGCAACCGTCCGGGAAATGGCAACGACTATCCGGGCCTGGCGGTGCGTTGGCTCGGGGTCGGTGGTGCGGATCAGATGATTCGCAACGATGAGTACGCCCACCCTCCCCTTCCCTTTACCACTGCTGACGTAAAGCTCGAGTTGGCCCGGCCGCAAGGTGCGACCGGCATTGATGTAAAGATTGCTTACTGAGGATGACATGCGCAACCTGATACTGACTTTATCGCTGTCCTTCTGCGCAAATGCGCATGCGGATTTTATGCAGGACCTGCATACAAAATACCCTCAAACCAAGGATGCGGTAGTGCAGAAGGCGTTTGGGAACTTCTATTCGATAGTGCGCGGCAACGAGGTAATTTACATAAATGACGACTTGTCGATCCTGATCAACGGAGACGTTGTTGACCTGAAGGCAAACCGCTCTCTAACGAACAACCTGCGCGACGTGAGCCGCCCAAAATTCGACCCTGCCGACCTGCGCGAGTCCGACGCCATCAAGATGGGCAGCGGGGCGCGCAAGATATTTGTTTTTTCCGATCCCGATTGTCCGTTCTGCCGGCAGCTCCATGGAGAGTTAGGCAAACTCGCAAACGTGTCGGTATTTGTACTGCCTATGCCGCTGACCGGCCTACATCCAAACGCCGCAGCGATTGCCCAAAATATTTGGTGCGCGGCTGACCGGTATGCAGCGTGGAACGGTTACCTCCTGCGCGGCATAAAGCCGGCCGAGAAGGCATGCAGCAATCCGCTTATACGAAACGCCGCGCTGGCCGCAAAATATCGCGTCGTCGGAACACCGGCAATTGTCTTCGAAGACGGGTCAGTCATCCCGGGGGCGGTGCCGGCCTCTGCCATCGAAGCGCGTCTGATCGCGCTGGCCAAGAAATGAGATTCATCTCATGGCTCCCGTTCCGGAATCGCTTTACTGCGGTTTCGGCCCAGCCTGCAGCCAACCTCGCGCTCGTGGCCGCCAGGTTCAACGACGTCGCGGAACCGCGCGACCACGCCCTGCTTGGCACGGCGCTGAAATCACTCAATGACCAGATGCAAGAGGTTATCAACCGCAATGCGGATGGTGTCAACCGATCTGCGATCAGCCTGCGGCGGGAGACGGACCTATTGCTGTCTCTGGGAATCTCAGACCCGCGGGCGGGGAAGGCAGGCTCTTATGCGCAAATGGCGCTCGAGTTGGCAAATGCCGGACGCGGGATGAGTCTGCAGGCCGAACCCCACAATCTGGAACCGCAGCAGCGTGCGGACCTGGTCGCGCGCGCGATGACGCTAATGCTTCGCGCGGAGATGCTGATGGCCGCGGTCAAGAAAAACAACCGGACTAGCATCGAATCGGCGCTTGCGCGCCAGGACCAACTCATGCGTAGGGCGCGGACCGCGCTCGCTTGTCAACAATGATAGGGAGGTGCTCATGAAGAACGTTGTTGGTGCTTTGCTCAACGAGTCGCGTCACAGCGCATACCACCTGACGTCGATTGCCTTTTTTTTGCTCGGTTTCTTCGTCGCCCTTACAGCGACCGACCTCGGTCCGTTTGCTCCGCTGCTGGTGTCAAGCGGGATCTATTTAGTAGCGTTCTCCATTACCCTGCAACTGCTGTTCTGGCTCAAAGTTGCGCTGCGCAAGGCACTGTCGCCATGGCTCGCCACTTGATCGCGATGGGGTTCTTTTGTGCCTGCACCGCTGCGCAGGCAGACTGCTTTGATCGCGCTGCGCAGCGCTTCAATCTAAACCCCGATCTGTTGCGCGCTATCGCCGAGCAGGAGTCCGGGCAACGGCCTGATGCGCTCGGCCCACGACTTCCCGACGGTAACCAGGGACTCGGCCAAATGCAGGTCAACTCCATCCACTTGCGCGAACTGGCCAAGTATGGGGTGACACGGGAGGATCTGATGACCACCTGCGGCAGCATCTTCACAGGTGCCTGGATATTCGCTGGATATGTGCGTCTTGCGGGACATACCTGGAAGGCAGTAGGAATCTACAACACCGGGCCGGCGTCGAAGAATTATGCCGCGCAGGCGCGCTACATCGCCGGCGTTCGCCGACGATTTGAGCGCCTGCAGCGCAAGCGCGAAATTGGGCCGCAAAAAGTGGGTCACGTGCCGCTTCACGGTTCTGCTCATCTGACGGGCAATATGGTTGTTTGGAGGAGTGAATGATGCGCGGAAGGTTGGTATATCTGGTGCTAGCCCTCCCGCTGTTGTCCGAAGCGGAGACCCTCGGCACACGCGGCCGGACAATGCCGGTGGACCGCGACGCGCGCGAGCAGATGAAGGACCAGATCCGGCAGAAAGAAAAAAACGGTGAGCTGGCGCGCTTCTGGCAGGATTACCGCGCAAAAGTAGTCTCTGCAGTGAAGCACCCTGCTCCCCTTGGAGTTCCGACGGACGCCCAAGTGCGTACGGAATTGCACCAGCTTCGCTTCGTCATGCCGCAGGACTACAGGGATGAGCTTGGCCGCGTCGTGGTTCGCCGCGGAACGGTAATTGAACCGCTCAAAATACAGCCGCTCAAGGCCGGCCTGATATTCATCGACGGCCGGGACGAGTCCCAGGTTCGGTACGCGCTTGCTGCAGGAAAGCAGGAGCTGCTGAAGATCGTTTTGACGGCTGGTTCGCCATATGACTTGAGGGTTAGGTTCAAGAACCTGACGTGGAACGGGATGCCCTCGGTGCCCTTCTATTTCGACCAGCGAAAACTGATCATCAATCAACTGCAACGCTTGTATGGGATTCAGATTCGCAGCGTACCCGCCAAGCTCACCCAGAAGGGGTCCGAGCTGCAGATCGAGTTCGGAATGCGCAAATGAGAAAAATAATTGCAATTCTCCTCGTGGCCGGCATCCTGAGTGGCTCGTCACAAGCTGAACCAGGTATCGGGGCCGTATGCACTGGGAAGTTCCCCAACCTGATCACAGACGTCTGTTACGACTGCATGTTTCCGATCGCCTTGGCAGGTAATTTGATCAACATCGGTGTATCAGGGGACGATTACGACAGTGGCGCGGGAACTTCCCCTGTCTGTGCATGCGTCGCAAACCTGTCGGTGGGTACGCCGATGAGCTTTTGGGAGCCGACATTCATGGTCGACGTGACCAATAAGCCGGGATGTATGCCGCTGCTCGGTGGGATTGACATTTCCCCTCCGTTCAATTCGCTGGAGTATGGCGCGGAACAGCGCAGTGCAGCGCCGTCCGGTTCTCTCCGAAAGAGCGCCTTCATGCACGTGAACGAATATATCAATCCGGTGATGACGGCGTTGGGAGTGATATCGGATTCGCCTTGCTTGGATCAACGGGGCTTTGATGTCCCATTTATCAGCTGGGCAGATCCCACTTGGAACGACGATGCGCTGGCCATGATCCTGACGCCATACGGCTATGCTTTCGCAGGAATCCCGTCGATTGCAGCCGAGGCGCCTGATGCGATCGCGGCAACGATCGGCTTTCCCACAGCGTCGTTGTTTTGGGTTGCGGGTGCGTGGGGGCCTATGTATCCAGTTACAGGTAACGTTGCCACCACCAATTCGCCAGAGCAGACCGCGCATCTGCTGACTGCGCGACTTTTTGCAAAGCTGCACGCCGCAGGCGTCCAACAATCTACTGCAGGGTTGTCCGCGCTGCGTTCTTGCGGCGCGATGGGTTTGCCCGAGTTCCTAATGGACAAGCGGCAGTACAAAACCAACCGCGTTTTTCCTTTCCCGGATAACACATGCACCCCATTCGGGCGTCCGCTCCTTCTCCAAGAAAAGGGTGCTGCGCGGCCGCAGGACAAGGATTATGGCTACTTCATTTTCCGTAAAAAGGACTGCTGTGCACCTGTCTACTCGCCACTTTGAAATTTTGATTGGCGCCCTACTCGGGATCACAACGCCACTACGAGCCGAGGGCTTGTTCGATAGCCTGCGCGCTGGTGGTAATGAACAACCAGGCGGCTACGTGTTCGTTTCCGAAAGTGTGAGCGATACGGCGTTGATCCCGCTGGCGCGTGACGCCAGCGCTGCAGGGTTCACGCTCGTAATTAATGGGTTCTGGGGTGATCTCGCCGCTACCCGGCAACGAGTGGCGCGGATCAACGAGGCTTGCTGTGGGCAGACCGGCGCGCACTGGCAGATCAATCCGATGTTGTTTCAGCGATACCAGGTCACCGCAGTGCCCAGTTTTGTGATCTCGGTCGGTCCCACAGGTGCTCCAAACGACTTTAGCAAGATCAGCGGGGAGATGGGTGTTGCGAACGCCCTCAAGTTCTTCTCGCGGCAATCCAGCCTCCCAGCCGTGCGCCAGGCAGCGCAGATAGCGTACAAGCGGGCATTTGCAACACAGTAGCTAAAGAATTTAATTTTGATTGACTAAAAAGCCAATTAGAATTAAAGTTTCGCTTAGTGTGCAAGGGAAAGATGATGAGACTGATCGCTTTATTGCTCTCGACGTTATGTATGCCCGTTCTAGCTGCCCCGACTGCTTTTGTAGAGCGCGGCGCGTACGGCAGCGGCGCTGCCATCGTTGAGCCCGCTCACGGCGGCGAGTACGTCGTGGGAAATGTGCAATCGGACAGACGAGTGCCGACTATGCCGATGCTGATGCAGGCGCCTGTAAGGCAAAGCTATGTGTTTTTCTCGGTGGACGAGGAGCTGGCCCTGCTGAACTATCGCGACCAACAATTGGCCGCGCGTTTGAAGCCACGTGTCGTAGCTTCGCGTAAGCAGCATGTGCGAGCAACTGGCAATTTCGATTGGCCAAAAGTTGTAGTGCGCGCCGATGAGGTCTGCGTGCCCGAACTGGACAGCAGCGATGCCGCAGATTGGCGTGACCACTTGGTCTGCCATCGGGAAGGAGGCGCACCATGAGTGACGAAGTCGTGCCCAAACACGGTAAGAAGGATGTCGCCTTCGCTGGTGCGCAACTCTCGGACGCTTGGCTTCTGATCGGCTCGGTATTCGTGGGCCTGATCGTGGGCAGCACAGTTGGGTGGCTGGCCTACATCGGTATCCCAGTGGTCGGTTTCGGCGTTACCAAGGCCTATATCCACTGGAAGAATAACAACCTGCCCGGGTACCTCCGCGTCATTCTGTATCGCTTAGGAATAGTGGGATTTTCGTCCGCGTTCAACCGAAAAAAAAAGCGGTTTATTGGAGACAGCAAGGTCATCAACCCGAGTGCGCTGCGTTTTGGAGCCATCATGCGCGAGGATTGCGGTGATCAAGACGACGCGGGCGGCGTCGCGTCGATTGCGACCGACTTTAGTGAGGTGCCCGTCCACAACATCTCCGGCGAACTGGTGAGCTAACAGGACACGACATAATGGATATCTCAACCCGGACGGGAACAATAGCGGAGCTAAAGGTATCAAACAAGTTCTACCGTTACACGAACGTATGTCTGACTGGCGCGGTGCTGATCCTCGCCGTGTGCATCTACAAACAGGACAAGATCGTTTTGCAGGAAATACCAGGCCTGTCGACGAATGCCGAATACAGCAAAAATGCCATGGATGTGGGTGCGCAGCGAGCAATCGTTTTGGCTGTAACGAGCAATCTTGTTCAAGTCAACCCCTCAAACGCATCGTATCAGAAGCTGTTCCTGCAGGCCTTTCTCGCGCCAGCGGTGTACACAAAGGTGAGTGCAGAAATCGACGCGAAGGCCAAGCTATTGGCTGACCAACGTGAGCTCGGTTCTTACTACTTCGTGCTTCGCACGCACCAATACGATCCAAAGCTCAACAAGCACTTCGTGCTGGGTGAAGTACATACGGTCAACGCTGCGAAGGACTCGGCGGAGCCGTGGGTATTCGAATATTCGGCGCACGTCGACAACTATCGCCTCGTCGTCGACGACATCGCTTCGTACAAGGGCGACAAGGCGCACAACTCAACCTGGCTGGAGGGGCAGAAGCAATGATAAACGTCAGGTCCGTTTCGCTACTGATCCTTGCGGTACAAGCAGCAGGAATTACGCACGCGCAGCAGAGTGCCAGCGCTTCCTTCCCCCCCACGGCGTCCAATGCTAGCGCATCGGCCTCGTTCGGCAGCTCCACCGGCTTGCCCTTGTCGCAGCCGAGTAGTGACCGATGCCAGCATACGGTTTCGCCACCATGCGATCCGAAGCGCTCGCACGGGAGCGTAAAAACCAAGGTCGCAGTGCTCAAGAAGCCTTCCTTACCGAAAACCGATCCGCTGGCTGTGCATGCTGAGGCGGCGGTGAAGGACACGAAGGCGCCTGAGATCGAATTGCCGGGCGTGATGAAGATCGCTGGTGCCGATGCGCACGCACTCGATTTCAGCCGCGCGCGGGAAGTCAATGTCACTAAACCTGGATCGCAGGTCGTCTATGTCAGCGCGATCGACCGGAACCGGATTCAGCTCCCGTGGCCGAACCCGAAAATCGTGGGTACCGACGAGATCACTATCGACAAGAGTCCGACCAGCAATAACGTGTATATGCAGTTCAAGCCTGGGGTGAAGCGTGGTGTCACGGTTTCCTTTGAGCAGCCCGATGGCTCTTCAGTTGTTGACCTGAAGTTGGAGCCGAAGAACATCACTGGACAGGTGATCATCGTTCGCGACTCAATGAGGCGCGTTGGCGAGCAGAAACCGCTGAAGGCCGGCGACTATGTGGCGACCACACAATCTGTCATGGAGCAGGTCGCGTTAGGTGCTGCGCCACAGGGGTACTCCCAGGCGGACCTCCCTGTCGGTCCGATTGCAATGAACGGCCTGGTGGTAACGCCGCAAACCGTGTTCTCCTCGGCCGATCGCGACATCTACGTGTACGACGTCACTAACCCGGGGCCACACAAGGCATCGTTGCAAGAAAAGGAATTTGACGGCGAAAATGTATTGGCAATTTCGATCTTTCCTAAGCCGATCCTGGCGGCGCGCGAACGAACCAAGGTCATTGTGTTGACCCGCAAAGCGACGGGAGGCTGACATGTCTGAAACCGGGCAGCTCGCGAAATTCAAACAGCAATGGCTGGACATGGACCCGAAGTTCAAATGGGCCATGGGCGCCGCTGTTGCTGGATGTGTAGTCATCATGGTGGTCAAGTCCAGGGAGCGCGAGCAGTACCGGGCAGAAGACCAAGCGCGCAAGGCGGTAGTCGCGCAGCAGATCAACGCCAGAACGGGACAATCGCTGCCAAACAGCGCGAATAATTTTAGCGCTTTGCCCACGACGAGCCGTAATCAGGGCCTCGAGGACCTGTTGGCGTCGCTGGACAAAGCCCGCCTTGACGCGAAGGACGCGCAGGAGCATTCCAAGAACCTCGATGAGCAACTGCGGCGGGTCAACGATCGGCTTGCTCAGATGGAGACACGTGGCGCAGCCGCGGTGCCGATAGCGGCACCGGCGTACAGTTCCGCAGGATCCACGGTTAGATCGGCCAATAATGGGGGCGGCGCGGTTGCAGCGTACGAGAACCTGCCGCCACCCGTGGACTTTGGTCAGCCAGGAGCGAGTGGCTCTGTGAAGACGGGCGAGAAAAGTCCGTTCAGCGACCAAGGGCTTTCCCCTGATGCACAGGCGGTTCAGGCGAACCCGACGTCGATGCGAGTGTGGGCGTCGGAGTCGCTACTGCCGTCTCTTAAGCGTAAAGAGAGCCCGGCGCCAATGTTGACCGTGCCAATTAATGCCGCGTTCGAGAGCGTAATGCTGACCGGTATAAACGCGCGTTCCAATTCGGCGGGCGGTGGCGCGAGTGGAACAATCCTCTCCGCAAACAATGTGGGAGCCCCTTTCGTCACTCGGCTTAAGGGAAATGCCATCCTGCCGAATGGCTGGAAAATCTCTGACTTCAACGATTGCTTTATCAGCGGTACCGGGATCGCTATTCTCTCAAGCGAACGAGCCAACGTGATCGCGAACGTAATGTCCTGCATCGACACGCGCGGCAATGTCTACGAGGCGCCGATCAAAGCCTATGGCGTCGATTTGGACGGGATCCAGGGTATTTCCGGCCGGGTTGTAACAAAGCAAGGAGCACTTTTGGCGAAGACAGCATTAGCGGGAATCGCTAGCGGCCTGGGCAATTCGTTCGCCCCCACTTCCCTGCCCAGTTACAACCAGAACGCGCAAAGTGGAGACCGTCAGGGAATTCAGTATCCGAATCCAAACCTCATCGCCGGTAGCGCACTGGGCGGCGGCGTGTCGGAGGCCGGTCGTGCACTGAGCAAATTCTATCTCGACTACGCGAAGGAAATGTTTCCCGTCATCGAAGTGAATGCCGGTACCCGGATCACCTGGATTTTGCAGGAATCAGTGGAACTCAACCCAATGAAAAAGGCCGACTGATGAAATTCGCGCGCGTCCCCACGGTTGCCGTTGCGGCCACAATACTGGCCGGCTGCAGCTTTAACCCTATAGGCGAAAGCAAGTTTGATTGCAACCGGAAGGAAAACCCGTCTGAATACTGCCGATCGTTCAAAGCGCTTGAAAGGAGCACAAGTGGCCCGCTTCCAGAGAGCCGCTTCGACAAGGAATTCAAGATGAGTGATTACGACCGCGCTACCGGTATCGCTCCAGAGACCGCTGGCCCAGCGCCTCACAGCGGGGCACCTGTGGCCGCGAGTCTTCTGCCGCATCAGCAGCTGAATCCGCGAAGCGAACTCGCTGCGGGGATGCCAGTACGCAATGCGCCTGTCGTGCAACGGGTTTATATCAAACGCTTCGTCGACGAGAACGACAACTTGCAGGAGGGCGCGATTGTCTACCGCGAAGTGAAGTCGCCGCGGTGGGCAGGTTTTGACGGCGCCAACCAGGACAAACAGATGCCCGGCGTCTATCCGCACCGGACAAGGAACACCACTGCGGTAACGGCCGAGACCGATGAGCCGTCCCCCCAGCAATCGAATCTTGCTCAACCAGATAGTGGTACCGCTGGTACGGCCGGGTCAGCAATGCCACCCGCTGGGAGCGGTGGCTTCAATGCTTCAAAAGCAGAAAGGTAATTGGTATGAAATTCCTGAAAGGCAATTTGATGCAAGGCGCCACCCAATTCATCGTGGCTGTAGCCGCCCCTGTCGCGATCCTCGGCTCCGTGGCCGCGATGAATAACGGGGCGTCGCTGGCCGCTAATGAGTTCGCTCCCGTGGTGACATGGCTGCGTGACATGCTGGCGAGCGATTTGACGATGGTGCTGGCTCTCGTCGTGCTGCTGGCGGGTATCTGGCAGTTGGCTCACGGCGGTGGTTATAAGACCGTCGGCGTCATTCTGGGTGTTCTGGCGATCGCGCTGGTCGGGCCGGGCGTGCTGACTACGATGTCGACCAGCATGCCGACCGCGTCGCAGATGCAACTGATCGCGCACGTAGCGCAGGCACCGGCAGCTGTAACCGTGAAGGTCCTCACGGCCCGCTAAAGTCGTCCGCAGCTGGGCATGGCGGGTAACCGCCTGCCATGTCCCTTTTTTGGAATGCGAACCATGCTCGTCAAAAACCGTCCCGACATACCAACCCAGGTTAGCAGCAGTTTCCTGCACGTTGAGTCTTATGCACACGGCAGTAATTTGATCGTCTCCAAGCCCGAAGGAAACAGCATCTATGTCGGGCGATGCTATGAGATGAGTCCGCTGGCAGGCGGTGGAACTGAGTTTGCGGGTTTGATTCAGAATATATACAAGAGCGCCCCCGATGAATCCGTCCTTCAAATCACGCTACTAAACGTCCCAGATCACGGTGTGCCGTATAACGTCGTGCGCGGCAAAACACATGGCAACCGATTGCTGCAGGAGCTTGTGCAGCGGCAGGCGCAGCTCTACCAGCGCGCCCAAAGAATTGGGACCCTGGCCGACATGCCGGCGATTAATCGTAAGACGGTGCTTATGACGCTCATGACTCCTGTGAACCTGGTGAATGACACAACGCTAGAGATGTCGCTGGTGGCGCAGAACGAATATTTGAGCGGACTTCGGGCATGCGGCTTTGTCGACGCAGCAACCCGTTCACCGTCCGAAGTACTGGCAATTTACCGCCAATTCGCGAATATTTACGACAGGCGCAAAGAGCTACCGCTCGACGAGTTGATGGAATTGCGACACCAGGCGTTCGGTGCTGATGAAGTGTTTGATTTCACCCCGGACGACCATGCAATTTTCAACAAAAGTCTTTATTGCGCTGCAATTGTGCCAAAGGCATTGCCAGAGCGCATCTCCCATGGCTTGACTAACCTCTTGATCGGCGCGCCGTTGAACAGCGGCAGGACAAAGGATGGCGGTGGCGTGCGCGTGAAAACACCGTTTATCTTGAACGCGACCGTGCGAGTTGCGAACCAACGCAAAGAGCTCGACCGAATCGATAGAGCCATAAAATCGCGTAGCCGCGCTGACAATAAGCTTCCGTTTTCGCTCGGCGCCGAAGATAGCGGCGAAATCCTGAATGATCTTAAGTACCTACAGAACGTCTGTAAGGACGGATCGAATAAGTTGACCTTCGCCAGTTTGACCGCCTTTGTGTTTGCGCGGGATAAGGCCGAGCTCAAGCAGGCAAGTTCGGACTTCAAGACCACTATGAACAACTTGGACTTCGACGCGCGTGACGTAACCGACACGATTGGGGTGCGCTTCGTTCAGGTTCTGCCGCTGAACTACTCAGTCAAAATTGCGGAACGCGTCGAATCGGAGGCGTTAGTGCCGGCGAGCGTGGCCGCGAAACTCATGCCTATCTTTGGAGATTACAGGGGAAACGCGAGCGGTTCGGCCGACCGCATGGGAACGGTCTACCTGACCCGCCGCGGGTCAGCACATTACTTCGATCCCTTCCTGACCAACACGAATAAGAACGGTGTCCTTGCGGCGGCGAGCGGGGCTGGAAAGTCGTTCGCGGTGCAATACATGGTCGAGAACGAGCTCGCGGCAGGGACCAGGGTGACAGTGTTTGACAATGGTAGGTCGTTAAAAAAATTTACGGAAGCAGCGGGAGGTGATTTCATCGAGTTCTCGCTGGACGCAGCGCGCATTCCCTCCCTCAATCCGTTCACCGGGCTGAGCGAAGATGATTTTATGGAACAGCAGCCGGATATCACCGCCCTCATCCTCAAGATGGCCTACTTCAAAGAACTGGAGGACAAGGGTGCGCGTATCGCTGTGAGTGAGGCGACGAAGGCAGCCTACGGTCGGGCGCGAGGGAAAGCCGACATTAATACAGTGATCGAGGCTCTAACGGTCATTCAGGAGAATACTGACGCAAACTTGTTCAAGAGTGAGGTTCAGTTGGCGGCGTGCAATCTTATACCGCGGTTGCGCAACTTCGTCGATTCATCCACGCGCGGCGGTTACTTTCTCGGCGAATCAAATCTTGCTGCCAAAAATCCGTTCACCGTTTTTGAAATGTCCGGCCTGGATGGTGATCAGCATTTGAAACAGTGTGTCCTGTTCTTTGTTATGAACACCCTGCTTCGGCAGATGAAGAAATATCCCGGCCGAAAACTGAAGCTAATGGACGAGGTGAAGGATCTCCTGGAAGACGACGGCGCGGCCGCGGTCATGGAGGCGATGTACCGAAAAGGACGTAAGGATGAAGCGTCGATTTGGGTGGTGACGCAGAGCCCGCGCGATCTGGCCAACAATGCAACCGGCCAGGTCATTCTTAGTCAGTCGTCATGGAAACTTGTCATGCAACAGGAGCCGGAGGAAATCGACAAGATCGTGGCCGAGGGTGTAATGACCAAGTTTGCTGGCGATCCATTTTTCAATAAGCTGATCAAGGATGTCAAAAGCGAAAAGGGTATTTTTTCTGAAATTCTCATTTGCGGCGGTAGCACATACGAAGTCGTTCGGCTATACGTTGATCGGTTCACTGCGGCACTGTTCTCCACCGAAGGCGATGATCGCAATGCCGTGTTCCAGCTTATGCGCAGCGGCGTATCTGCCGCAGACGCTGTAAATATGGTGATCAGCGACGAACGGGGCAAGCGGAACAAGTGGCTAGCGGACATTGTCGAGCAGCTCCGCGCCGAAAAGTTGACCGACGTGGAAATCCGTCGCGAGCTCGAGGAGATATTAAATGGATGAATCTGTCAAAAAGGTTGCTTCTGTTATCTTGCCGACTTTTGGAATTCTGTTCCTGTGCTGCGCCTGTTTTTACGCTGGTGGGAAACTCAATAGCGTAGTCCCAAACGGGAGATACCTGGTCGCAGACAAGAACGCAGTCATCCTGGCGGCCGTCCTTGAACGCGATAGCACAGATCCGAAGACGCTGGACGCCGAGATTGCACAGCCAGTCCTGCGAGTTTTGAAAAAATATACCAATGAGGGTTTCGTGATCATCGACGGGGCTAAGGACGAACACGGGAATCTCACCATCGCCGCGCTCCCGTCTGACACGCGGGATATCACCCAAGAACTGACAGCTGCGATTAGCCGAAAGGAGGCGGGGAAATGAAGAGGAGAGCCTCTGCGGATATTTCGGCCGCACTCCCCAATGTTGGCTGGAATGTGGGCATTGCAGCTGAATGTTCTGCTGACGTCGCCAGCTTTCATGAGGGGTCGGAAGCTGGCAGTCGGGCGGCGTGGCGGCAAGTCTCGCTATGAAATTAGGAAAATCCCATCCTGTGTCACGCGCGCGCCTTTGGCTGTCGCTTGGGGTCGCCGCTGCTTGCGCGGCAGTTCTTTATTTCGGACATGGTCGCTCATTCGTCAGCCTGTCATGGGATCCGCATGAGGTACATTGCTTGCCAGAACTTCACCTCGCGCTATTGGTGCATAGCCGGCCGTCGAGCGTCGCGCGTGGCGACTACCTTTTCTGGCGGGCATCGTCCATCAGTGCCCTCTCTTACGTCACCGACGACTATGTGCTCAAGCGAGTAGCGGGCCTGCCTGGAGACACGCTCGATATTCGTGACAGCAGGGTCTTTATCAACGGTGAGGTGGTGGCAGAAGGGCTAGAGGATGCGGTGCTCTATAAGCAGAAGGCAACTGATTTTGAGCGTTCCGAGGTCATCCCTCCCGGCCGCTATTTCATGGTTGGTACGGCCCGCATGTCGAACGACTCGCGTTACTGGGGGTACCTACCTCACGACGCGATCGTTGGCAAGGGCTACCGGATCTATTAACTTTCGCGCGCGAAAGTGGAGCCTATGCGTTACTTAACTCTTGCTGTGTCCTGCGTCGCGGTCTCGGTTGCCGCCCAAGAGGTCCGGACCGACGATACGTACGGTGACGCATTCCTTCATTATCAACCCTATGTGATAAAGGGCAAGGATGCGAAACGACCAGAATCCCGCGCGGCGCCGGCAGTTCCCACCAAGCGCGACGACCAGAAAGTGAACGTTAAGTGGCTGCAGGAAAACTACAAACTTCTTGAAGAGCGTGCGATCGATGAGCCAACGGCCGATAACGTCGCTGCTTATCTTTATGTCAGGCGTATCGCAATGGACAAGTCTCAACGCTTTTCTGAGAAGGTGAGCGAGGTGACGAGCACTGACCCGCTTTTGAACGAGAACAATCGAATTCCATACGCGAGCGCCGGCGCACAGGCGATCCGTTCGGCGAGCCGAACTGCTCAGGAACGGGCAACGCGCGAGCTTGCGGCCGCTGGCGGATTGGTCGTTTTCGTGGATGGTAGCTGCAGGTTCTGCGCGATGCAAATGCCGATCGTAAGTGCATTGCGTGCCAACTACGGCATGGAAGCACTCGTGGTTTCCCTGGACGGTAAGCGCCCCAGCGGCTATGAAGGGCCATTGGTCAAAGACAACGGTCTGTATCGTAAGCTTGATCTGAAGCTGACCCCGAGTGTTGTGTATGTCCATCGACCGCGTGCATATACAGACGGGAAGGACGAGAACCAGTACCGCGTGGTCGCCCAAGGCTTCTACGCCCAGGACGAGCTCGTCAAACAGATCGCGTTCGCCGGCCACATGGGCAGGTCGCTATCGCCCGAGACGATGCGTGATCTGGCCGTATGGGACCGCGGAGTGGCCGCCACTGAAGATCTTGGCGCCCTGCAGCTCAACGCGAACGACCCCAAGGGAATCAAGCTGAAGTTACAGCCGCTTTTGCAAAAGCAGTACCAATGAGGTGACCATGAAAAAGCACATAGTTCTTGCCGTGTTCCTGGCATGCATGCTGTCGACATCCGCCCGCGCTGGGATTATGGCGGATCTAAATTCTATGTTCATGTCCAATGCCACGGATCCCGGCGCCTTCACGACGCGCGATCGCGTTGGCATCTATGCTGGTGGTTACTCGATGCGGACTCCAATACACAACATCAATATTGTGGCTTTCGATCCTCCACGGCTCAATGCCGGGTGCGGTGGTGTTGATTTGTATGGGGGCAGCTTCAGCTTCATCAATGGGCAGGAACTGATCGCGATCTTCAGGAGTGTCGCGTCGAACGCCGCTGGTCTGGCGTTCAAGGCGGCAATTAAACTAATATCGCCTTCGCTGGATTCGCTCATGACGGAATTTCAGACTATGCTCCAAAATCTGAACAATCTAGCGAAGAATTCTTGCAGCCTAGCTCACTTGATCGTGGACAAGGGTGAGAGAGCGTTGGCAGACGCGACCGACGGCGACGGTATTGTCGGCTCGTCGATGGAGGGAATTTTCACCGACCTGGCAGCTGGTCTGAAGGACTTCAATACGAACGCATCGCAATACCTCAAGAAGGCGGGTGAAGTGAACCCGCGCGTTGGCAACCAAGTTGCAAAGGCGATAGTGTCATCTGGAACGAGTTCGGTGCTGGGCGTCATCGGGCTAGCAAATATTGACGGTAGCGCAGATGACTCGAGCAATCCAAATTCACTCAATAACAGGGTATTGCTGTCCATGCTGGGCTACGAAATCGCCGGCATCCCCTGCCGGTCCTTTAACGCGGACGGCGTAGAGGATACCACGAGCAATCCTTCGAACAATAACATCCCGCGCGTTAGCTGTAAGAGCGGTGCAACCATCACGCTTGAAGACTTTGTGACAGGAGGTGGGCTTGGCTCCAGCCGTCCAGACTATCCGCTGCATCTGTACACCTGCCTTGACCCGAGCGGAACTACCCCGTCCAGCGGGGGCTTCGATCCGCAGATTTGCAGCCAGATCAAGGTTGAAAATTTTAATTATCAAGGCATTGAGGGCTGGATCAACGGTATGCTGTTTGGCTCCCCGGACGACACCAGCGTTGACGCGGCTTCAATCGTTGGGATAATCAACAGTGGCGCGAGCGGCCGGTTCTCGACCTCGCAACTGCAGTTCCTGCATCAAGCAAACTACCCGATCATCGCACTGCTGCAAAAGACCAGCAATCCGGAAGCCAGGAAGAGCATGGCGCGCCGCATGCGAGTCGGCATTCGAAATTGTGTCGCCGCGCAGCTCGGTAGTGCCCTTTATCGCGCCGCCTCGTCGATAGGCAACAACAACTCGTACGTCCTGACTGACGAAGCGAAGCAGAATATCGAGCGTTTGCGTAACGATTTTATGGAGAAACAGCAGAGCTGCGACCACGACCGCTCGGTGCTCGAGATCGCGCAACTGCTCAATCAGGCAGCGATGCTCAATAGCGTCACGAATCGGTAGATCTCATGATTCCCGATCAAGTCATCTACACGTCGAACGGCGATCTCAACACGCTCAACGCAATTCTCAACGCCGTGGCGATGGTGTGCAACGAGACCCTAACCATTTGGGGATTTGCGCTGCTGGCGGCGACCTGGTCGCTGGCATCCATGACAACCGGAGCGGCACTGAATGCACCTGGCGGCGGCGCCGGCGGCGAGTTGGGCAAACGTGCTGTTGGACTGCTCATTCCGTTCTGCTTGGCCCTACTCCTCACCGCGCCAACCTTGAAGTCGACGGTTACGGTTGAGAGCGGACTCACCGGCGCGACGACTACGGTTGACAACGTGCCGGTTATTATCTCGGCGGCGCCTGCCACGGCAAGCCTGGTATCCAAGAAGGTAGGCCAGAAGCTTGAGACGGCGATGCAAGCGACGGGCACCGACTACGCCTCCATCTCGGCGACTGGCCGAGGCTTCATCAATCCGCTTAAGACGCTGCTGACCTCGCGTACCGCTGTCTTACGCTTGGGAGGGATCCCGTCGAAGGTGAATGCGGTACTGAGCGCATGCCTCAATTCCGACTCCGGAACCGACTACGCACAAGTGGCGAACCGTGTGCTGTTCGCTGGGAATCTGGCCGGGGCCGCGGCCGGTCCGGCGCCGATCTCGGTATGGTCGGGCACCGGCGCTGAACGCACTTCCATTGGAATGCTCTTAGCCGAGGCGGCGCAGAACACGACAGCTATCGTGACCGACATTCAGGTGGGAACCAATCACGTCGCAACGTGTGCCGATGCCGCGGCCCAGGTGGGCGCCGACATCGATGCTGCACTCAACTCCGACGGATTCCGGCGTGTGGTGCAAGGCGCGGTGAACGCAGCAGATCAGCCGAATGCTGCTGGCGATTTCACTATTGGTGGTATCGCCAGCCAATACGCGGCGGTTCGAACAGCCAATCTGACATCGGGTGGCCTAGCGGGCGGCGTTGCCCAGTCAAATGCTGAAGTTATCAACCTATTGTTCGCGGAATTGGTCAAGAACGACCTTGACTGCTTGCGGGCGGACGGCACCAATAAGAGCACGTGCCTCGCTATGGCCGTTCAGGCAAATGAGATCGAAAGGAACAATATCCAGGCAGCCGCGAATGGGTTCGAATCGCTGATGTATGCTGGCGCGTTTGCGAACCAAATCACCGCCGTCATCATCGGCCTCGGCCCTGTGATCGTGCTTTTCATGATGTGGTCGGGCGCCGGCGCTGCGCGCAATATGAAAGTGGCGGCACACATGATTGTCTGGCCGCTATTGATCATGAACGTCGGCGCGGAACTCATCAATGGCATGATTTACATCCAGGTGTCGAATTTCCTGCGCGCGATAGCGCAGGACGGCTTCATCAACCAATCGACTGCAGTAGAGGTCTACAAGAATTTTTCTCTCGAGATCGGCACCGCGAGTCATCTAATGGCCACCCTACCAATTCTGATGTCGACCATTTTCGCGTTGGGCCAGTCGGCGGCGCTGGTGAAAATTTCGGAATCGATGACATCAGGCTCGAAAGACGAGAGTAAGGCCGTCAACCCCCCCCCCGTGGACAGCGCGCCGCTGGTCACGAACAGCAGCGTCGCGAAGGCCGAGCAAGGCGTGGGCGGAACGAACATCAGCCTCACTGGTGCAATACCTGCGATCGCTACGAGTGCTCAGTTCGGCAGCATGCAGCGCGAAGCCTCTAACAGTATTACGTCGGCGCACCAGAAGATGCACTCTATCTCGGCAGGGAAAACAGACCTACAATCTTGGACTGATGCTTTCAACAAAGGAGATTTTTCCAAGGTAGGCGTATCGGAAAGCACTGGCAAGGCCCTACGAGACGAATTTAGTCGAAACTATCACGCGACGCAGTCTGGAAAAGTCGGCGCCGGGGTCGCGTCGGCCAAAGACAATTTCAACGTCACGCAAGGCGGTTTCGGCTTCGGCGCGGAGGGCGGGGCAGGAATGAAAGGGCCAAGTCTGGGTGGCAGCGTCTCAGGCGATTTTCGCACCACTACGGGGGCGAACGACAATCTCCGAGCCAGCAAAAGCGCCGAACACGAGGACTCGGTATCGAAATCACAGGCATTGGCGAAGTCGTTCAACAGTTTTATGCAGAGCGACAAATACAGAAATATTGGTACCGATGAGGCCCGATCACTGCAGCGCTCTCTCGGCGTGCAGAAACAGTTCGCCGATACGTTGTCGGAGTCCAAATCTGTCTCGGACGTGGCCAGTGACGCCGTTAAGCGATCCTCTGGCTTCGTTTCCTTAAGCGCGAAGATCGGCGGGGCGGAGGTCGCCAATCAGATGAAGACAAATGCTGATTATCGCCGCTTCCAGCTCAATGAGGGTCGAAGCTTCGGCAACTCGGACGCCGCTCGACCCTACCTGGAGCGCGCGCGCCAGGACATGAACACAGGCGTTACCGACCGGATCGTCGGCGATCCGCAAGCGAACGAAGCAATGGCGCGGCATCGTGCGGCATTCCTGTTGGCTACCGACGAGCAAGCCAAGCCGGAAGACCGGCTAGCGGCGGACGAATATCTGTTGGGCTCCACCAATGCGATGTTGGCTGCTCGATTCTCAACCCTCGACATGAAGCCTCGACCACACTACGAGATTGGATCCCCGGTGAACCGAACTGGAGTCAAGGCGGGTGCGCTTGTTAAAAAGGTAGACAGCGCTGCCAAGAGCGGTGTGGGGCAGCGCCCAGAAGGAATGTCGGAGAAAATCGACCACGACGGAAATGGGCTGGCATTGGAAGTCGCGCATGGTGTGAAAAATGTTGCCGACACTGTGTACGACGGACGTCTCGACGCATCCATCGCCGCGCGTCGTGCGGGGTTGTCGGGCGAGGAAACGAAAAATACCCGAGAGCGAGCGCGTAACAATGTCGGCGCCAATCTCAAGGACACTCTTCCTAAGTTTATGCAAGATGACAACAAATCCAGTCGGTTTGATATACCTGAGAAAAAGTAGGCCGTTTTCCCATCCATCGTTTAGCATAGGAGTTCGTCATGACCAGCAGGAACAACGATAAATCCAGCAACCGCAACAATAGCGCTTTAGCCGCCTTTGCGGCACACAAGATATCTAAGAAAGAGAAACGCTCCTGGCTCTTGGTGGGCGCAGCGCTTTTCGTTCTCTTGCTGTGCTGGTGGGCACGCAGCTACACATAGGAGGGAATATGTTACGGGTCTTACAGAACATTCTCCGCAGTCTGGAAGCTCTTTCGCGGCGGGGCGAGGGTCACACGATGAGCAAAGAAATGCAGGAGCGCTTCCGTTCACCCAGCGTCAATGTCGATGGTAGGCCGATGGCCGGTCGACACGATATTGGCGGTAATGGCTACGGATCAGGCAGCGGAAACGGAGCGTCGAAATATTGACAGCCATCGCATGAGCGCCAATGTGCCCCTTACTGGTCGTTCTCAACGCCGCCGCTACACGAGCAGGATCGCGAACACGATCTACTCGGCCGTGCTACTGGCGATGTTATACGACTGGCCATACCAGATCTATCAAAGGCTTGGCCCGCAGATGTCGGAAAAGTCGGCACGGGAGCGCTTCATTGTTCGAGAAGTGGAAACCTACGCCGATCGGCTTCAACTGAGAGTCAAACCAAAATTTGTTGTAGGAAGCGTCCCGGCCTCCGCTGGGGCTTTTTCTGGCAATGCCGTGATCGTCGTATCCCCTGCGATGCTCGACCAAGCGATGTGGAGCGACAACGAGGTGCGCTTTGTTCTTGCCCATGAAGTCGGCCATATTGCTCGTTTGGATGCATACCGATTCTGGACGCGCTGGACAGAGCGTGGGGCGGAAGGTCGCGAGAGCGATGCCGACCACATTGCCGTCGGCTTGGTCGGATGCAGAGCAATGGAGGAAACCGTTGCTAGGTTTTGGGGTGAATTCATGAAAGGATTCCAAGAGAAAGGCGACCACCACCCTCATCCTAACCAGCGCCTACGGCACGCGTGCGGGAAGAATACATATACGCTACCAGCGCGAGCTATGCCTGCGGGTGGCCGAGACACATTCCGCGAACAGAAAGAATCATCCACCAGGTTCACGGCAGCAGGGGATGCAAGTGCGCCTGCGCTCGAGCCGCCGGCTCGAGGCGGCAAGGGCATGGTGCACGTTACAGCGCTGAAAGACATTGATAGCGCAGCACCCTTGCCTACACTAACAGTCGTTGGGCTGGACTCGAGCGGCGTTATCACCGGCGATACTCTCACTTTTCGCGTGGAGGGTCTGGGGTCATTAGACCTAGTCAATGACAGCGACGGTCTGGTCTTGGGCCCGAACGGGGAGCGCATAACACTTCGGCCCTACTGGGTGTTTCGTCCTGAAGATCACAGCTTCGTAATCGCCGGGTCCAACATGCGGAAGTTAATGGATGCGCTTCCGAGCGGAACCCTGGATATATCGGTGAACTTCGTGTCAGCCGATGGCGAGTTCGCAGCGGTGTACGAATTCCTAGGGACTAAGTCACCATGATAGCAATGCGTGCGCGCTACTTTCGCGCGCGAAAGTGCAATTTCCACGCACTTTTTGGAGCCCTACTCTCCGGCATCTTCAGGCGTGATCGGTTTGAACTGTAGGCCGAGCTCGCCAAGGCTGGGAATCCCATCACCAATTTGGAGTTGTTGATTTTCTTCGCGCAACTTCATCACGCGTGCTTTGGCTTCGACTAACGAGATGTCTCGGTTTTTCCAGAGCAACACCTTGATGCTGTTCTCGGTGACGTCGTACATCTTAGCGATTTGACCGATGCTGACGCCTCGATAGATGAGTTCGGTCCAAATATCGTAGCGCCGGTTGACAATATCTTTGCTGGGTATTTTCAGCTTGTGGCGATAGTTGTACACCTGCATATGGTTGACGTCCGCTACTCCGCGGGCGATACGAGTGTCCGAAAATCCCATTTCGAAGCCCTGACGAATCGCTGCCTTCTGATCGTTTCTTAGCATGATTTGTTAGAGCTCGTCGAGATGAAGGCCATGGAAAGTTGCGAAAAGGTAATTATAGAACAGCCGAGTGAAAACGAACACTCTTCAGTGCAATGATACGGTCAACTTTAGCAGAATGACCGCCCGTGAGCTGCCGCACAGGTTAGCGGAGTAGCAAGCAAACGCGGACGACCCCAACAAGTGCGAATTCTAACAGTTGCGCTTGCGAACGTTCTGTGGTGATAGCGATTTTAACAACGTCGCGCGTCCCATGTGTGGTTTCTGTATAGATGCAGACCCCCCACGGGTTTCAGGAAGTAGTTATCTTGTGGTATTCGGTACACAGCAGGCGAACGTAGCCACCCCGCGCGGGTCATAAGCACTTTCACACTGTTTCTGGCTGGGAACTTCGTTGCCGCGAGATCTGGCGCCAATGTATGAGCTCGTTCGGGCTACTATCGAAAAGTGCGCGGGACTTGAATGCGCCGGCGACGGAGAATGAGGTGTTGGGGAGGCCTCCAAGAAACCGAAAGCGATCACGTAATGAGGCCGGTGCCGATGGGGCTGCCGCGGCCAATTTAGGCACACAAAACGTGTCGGTGGTTACGACGGGAGCTATCCGGGGCTGAGCCTACTAACTGATGCGATGTGAGGAAGCTATCGCTTGCGATTTCTCAAGAACGTGTTTTCTTGGGGTAAGCCGACGACTCTTCGAATGATCGAAAGATTCGCTACCGCGCCTTGGGGTAGATGTTTCGCACGAAGCTCCCGCAACAATCGCACGCCGTCGGGTTGAGTATCAGCCTGTTGACGCGGGCGTTTGGCATTGTCTTCGGCTCTGCTGGCGTCGAGTTCTTTCTTTGCTTTGGCTCGCTCCTGCATAACGTCCCTGCAAAGTGCGGCGGCAGCTGTGAAGTCGTAGCCCATCCGTGTAATCTTCCTGGCCACCCGCCGCAAGTCTTGTCTCGTCGAGATCGGCTTGGTGCGATGTTCGAGCTCGATCGCGCATCCGAAGTGGTCGAGGTGCTGCGCCTGGCCAATGTAGCGCTCAAAGTAGATCTCGATCGCATCGTGCCCTGCCATGTCTTCAATCCACCTGGGGAAAAGGTAGCCTTGGTAAAACCTCCAGTAGCTCAAAGCTTTTCCAGCTTGTGCATCCGCCATCCCGTTCTTCATAGTTTTTTTTTGCATGAGCTATAAGTAGTTTAGCATTTAGATCAGGGCACGGCGCCTCAGTCTGTCGTCAAAGTACAAAATGAAGTGCAGGGCGACCCGCGGCTTCACATCCAGCATCCAAGATAACAGGATCCGGCCTCCAGTAACGGTCGGGGTACGGGTATCGATGACAGCTCGGTTACTTACTCGGGCTCGATGAATTGGTTAGGTCTAGCTGTGCGAACCGTTTGCGACCATCGCGTCGCTTTGAACATCTCGCCAGACGCCGTCCACATGTTCCCAGATTCGTCCAAACCGATGCGTTTGATATTGATGCGCGCTTTCTTTCCTTGGTCGATCGTAGTGTTCATGGCACGATCCGGAGGAACGCGTCCGGACTGGCGCAGATGTCGATTTCGCGGTAGGCGCTCGTTTCGCGATATCGCCCACGTGCCTCCATCCGCGCCCCGTCTTTGACGTTCCAGGCGAGTTTAGCTATATCTCGTCCGCAGGGCTTCACCCCTTCTACATCACCGTGCCCGTAGACCACCATACCCGTTTTGCCGCCAAACGTGAACCTTAAACTACATATTCCATCGCGATCGCAGTCGCGTTCGTTCGTAACCACCGCAATCACTACAGGGTCGCCATTCGAAAGTACATGAAGTTTGGCGGGCGCCTGGCCCGCGGTTGCGATACCCTCGGTGGCAAAATAAAATGCGAAAGTGCTAGTCACAAAAAAACTATGCATTAGGTTCACCTTCACGTGGCCGGACTTACTTTTCGCCAGGATTGCGCAGCGCGTAAGTCAGGCCTAGTGGACCTCGCCCTGGGGCATGGCGTGGACGTCACGCTCCCAGCCGTCAAGGAATTTTCGGATCTGCCGAATGGCCTCCAAATCGTCATCGAGAAGATCAGCATATAACCTCATCGTCATTTGCGAAACGGCCTGGACCGCAGCACCAGGGTCAAGCTTCTTTTCGGCCATAATCGCCAGCGCTTCATTGATCTTAGCAAGGACAATACGTGCGGCATTGTCCAGATCTTCCATGGGTACGTCATAGCGTTCCGTTGTCATATGTTTCCTATCGTCTTCCCTTGTGGATTGCGCCGGCCGCTATCGCTTCCGCTGCTGCTGCTCGCGCGTGAATTCCCGGCCCGTCGCCTTGCGCATGGCCATTGCGTCGGCACCGCAATGCTCGCACCTGAAAGCAGCGCCGCTGACAGCAACTGTGTTCCATTGAGCGATCTGCAGCCTTTTCCTAGCCCTTCCGTACTTCCTCGGTCCTTCTCAGCGTTATCAGTAAGTCGGTTATGAAGAATCCTGCAGCGGAAATGGCGCCACATACAAGCAGCCAGGTGGTCCCGGCCGAGTAACCAATACAATCTCCCAATTGCTAACTGTGGTTTTCCTTTAACTTTGAACACGAAGCAAACCGCTCAGCGTGAGAGCTTGAACTAAGGCGAGGTACATCAGAAATTTCTGAAGGGAGTCGAATACTGCATCGGTACGAACTGAGCCTTCCGAACATGAAATCCGCCAAGCGCCGACTACAAGAGGTATCGCCGCCAGGAATGTCAACGAAGGTGCTACTAGCTCCGGCGCTAGCGCTACAAATACACCAAGCAGTAGCCCATCTCGCAGTCCCTCGGAAGCATCGCTGAGCGACCCCAAGCCCCACACAAATACGAACGGCTGGCCTGGCGAGATCGGTAGGTATGAAGACCGTCGTTGGTCATCGGACTGAGCAGCAGAAGGCCACCGACCAGCGACAGAAGGACCAATAAGGAATTGCCAAATGTAGCTGACCACTGGTGGATAAATCACCTGCAGAAAAAGTCGAAACGCGGCGTACAGTCCGCCTACGGAGATTGCCGTAACAAGGATTGCAATACGATCCATTCTGTTTTCCGTGCTACCCAGCGGTTTGTTGCATGCCAAATTGCGTCTCGAATTCCTCGGCCTGGCGCCGCTGAAAATCGCACTGCTCGACAGCCTCCACCGCAGCAGCTGCAACAGAAATCATTTGCTGGCGAAAATCGCCATCCCAGGCTTCCCCAAGCAGCTTCGTAATTTCTG
>JAOYNU010135182.1:0-64946 GCA_026745395.1 Tympanopsis confertula | reverse complement strand
TACTTACTCACCAAACGGAAAAACACCCCTGACAACTTGCCCACCTGCGACTCAAACACCCACACACACTCACACCCCCCCCCCCCCCCCCCCCCCCCCCAAAAATTATACACCTAGGTATCGGGCTCTCGCGAAGAAACAGACGAGATATAGGCATCTTTCAATAGCTGTGAGCTTAATCTGAGGCCTGCGTCCTCACTTTCTGGACTTTCTGGTCCCTCGAAGCAGTTTTCTGGTTTCAGTGCTGGGTTGCAACCAGATACACACCTAGCCAGTTCATTGATGACTGACTTGTCGAGCCATGCCCCACCTGAGGGCCAGAAGCGTGTTGTTTCAATCTTATTTGTTCCATATGAGATGTTGTTGGCTTTTGCGTGAAAGTATGACATCAGGAAGCGAAAATACAAAAACCGACGTCGTGGACGATTTTCATTTAGAAAAGTCAGGTCTTTCTTTTCTAGATCGTCAACCCGGATGATGGCTCTTGTCAATCCGTCAGTCAAGACAGTGACAATATCGTTTTTCTTTGAATCGTCTAAGCACACGCATCTCCAGGCTGTTGGAGTTGCATTTTTGATTGTCGGTACAATCACAATTATGCCTCGGTCAAGCAATTCTTCTATACTCCGATGCAGACACAAGGAATTCGAAGGATCATAGGCAACATCCACTTCTTGATCACCAAATAGATGTGCAAGCTCCTGAGCCTTTAAGCTCTTTGGGACAATATGAGCTGTCTTGACAAGGGCGGAATCGAGGAATGTACCAAGCACATGACAAAACGACTCTTTCGCAGTACAGCGCTCGGAATCTTGGATCCCATAGTAGGATCTGACTTGCTTTGCAAAGGCCGTACCATTGAATCTTTGTGCTCGTTGCTTCGCTGTGGCGCCCATGACACGAGATACTATGGAATCTCTGTATGCTCTTTGCAAAATGCCGGGATCTCGCTCAATATCTGTCTTCGTCTTCTTCTCAGCGGCCATATCGAGATCGTCTGTAACTAAGCGGTGCTGACGCTTCAATACAACAAGTTCGCTATTTGTCTCGGCAAATGCATGGATATAGGATCGTAGTAGTTGACGGCATTCGTCCGTCGAATCTTCACTTCGATCAGTAACCTCAAGCAAGCCTTCTTTGACGGCTTTGTCAAAGTCGAGCGTTGCCTCAAGGCTTTTGATTTTCGCTTCAAGGAACTCGGAGACATTGGCGTGAGTGGTAATGCGTTCGTCTTTTCTCGATTTGGCCTCTGTATATCTGTCTTGGCTCTGCTTGCTCATCAGAGACGATATACGCTGGGGAATTTCCGGCCGTCTAGGGACCTGATGGCTGGGTGCGCTCATAATGTTGATTTTGACGAAAATATTTGAGGAGGGACAGTTGGAAAGACATTGACCTAAAGCCAGAAGTTGCAATATGTGGTTCTGATGGCGACTTCCCGATGTGGAACGGCCCGGGCCCGCAGTATTCCAGGTTTCCGCTTGGTCCCGTGCATGGCCAGGCCATGATCGAATCACTTCCACGTCTTTGGCGGTTTGTGACGAGCTAACAAAGGCCACCCCTAAACCTCATCAGATACCTGAAGAAAGATGCGTGAAAATTATTCATACCTGTGTAGGTCGTGCCATAGTCCACGCCCACGATAAGTCTTTCGTGATTCTTTGGACTCATTGTGGAAGATTGAGGATGGGGCGCGGAGGATGGGGTGCGGAGGACGATTCCGTGATGTGAAAGACAAGTAAATGTTGTGACATGATTGTGGGTAGGAGAAGCAAACACGGCAAGACCACTAAAGCGCGTGATCAACGTGAAGCCGGGAAGAAGATTGAACGTGTCAAGACGCGCTCGATGGACAACCTCCTGGTCGGAAAGTAGTTAACGTGGGAAGGTTGAAGAGAAACAGAGATGGAAGAAGTAAAGGCTGATGAGAAAAGAAGAAGTAAGAAGCAAGAAGCAAAAGCTGATGAGAAAAGATGAGGGAAGAAGGAAGAAGCAAGAAAGACGGGCGGTGATGCGGTATTTACAGGTTTCAGGAGTGAGGCAAGGTTGTGAGCGAGGTTGTGAACAAAAGTTCCCTCTTGATCTTCCATCTTCCATCCCCAGCTCTCCTCGTTGTTTTCATCAACACGCCCGATACTTCCCCCAGCATCCAAGATTACACTGAACAGGTGCGGATATGAGTATATTTCGCTCTAGGACCCGGAAAAATGCTAATGTACACGATAAAATGTCGAATGCGCCGGTGAGCCAACATGGCCTTGATGCTCTACGAGAGAAGCTGGCGGACTTGAGACGCGAGCTGAAGGCGAAGAATTCCAAGATATCAGATCAGCAGCAGATGATTCGTCGGCTTGGAAATATGGAAGGGCGTTGGAAGAAGAAGATTGAGGGACTAAAGGAGTTCATCGATTCCAGTACGCGTAACTCTGCTTCAGACAGACACCGCGTTCTTTCAGATCAATACCACCTTCTCTCGAATGAAAAGATTCTTATCGAAAACAAGTATCGGGCGCTTAAAGAGAGTTTTACGAAGACCAAAGCAGAGCTTGCCGAGACCAAAGAAAGTCAGATCAATGCCATCGAATCCCTTCGCAAAGTCCAACAAGAAGCGTTTCTTCGATCGAAAGATCCCCAAGAATGGTCACCGGAGTCGCATGGGACAATCAGCCTGAATCTGGATAGACTCCATAGGGATGCCTCGACATGGTGCAGAGAAAATGGAAAACATAAAAACATTGCAGTCGAATTCGACAGCCGCCTTCTGCCTCGGCGTTGGCGTAACACAATCAATGCATTATGATGCAAAGATTTTCTCTAATACCAAAAGTCTACCGCGTCTCCTTCTTGAGGCATCGCTCATGGACTATATGTACCAGGAAATCTTTGCGAATCCTTTATTTTTTTCTAAGATGGAGACTGCAACCCCATGTCGCAAAAGACAACAAATCTTCTGTCGGAGGTGTTGAATTCTGCATGGCTCTTGAAGAAACCTTGAAAGAAATAGACAAGGGTAAGCAATGCTCATACTGTGTCCGATTGGCCATAGTGATGTGCCTCTGTACTGACAGCCCGTAAAATGGCAGGCGATATGACTGCTAGTAATTCATTGAGATCTCAATTGCTTAGGCTTCTCGATCCAAAGCCTTATGGGGACGAAAAAACTTATCCCAGCTCAATAAAACCAAGGCTACCACCGCAGAAGCTCGTGCCCAGGCTGCTGAGTATTTCATGAATGACTTCTTACACAGCTCAATCCGCCAACTTGTGGAGCCATCCCAATCAAAGGAGAAAACCCTCGCATCTCTGCGCAATATCTTCATGACTGCGGCCGAGATATCCTATACTCTCTGGCTGCAGAAAAGTCAAATCGGAATTCTCACGATGAAGGACCTTCCACCCACTTTCGAACATGACACAGATCTTGGGCCCGGCGCGGCCATCTTCAACCCGCACAGACTTCACAATAGGGTCTTGGATGATAACCCAACTGTTCTGAATGGAAAACCCATCCGTATCGTGACCCACCCAGCGGTCGTTGTCCGCGGCTTAAGCGACGGATCCGATTATAGCCATTCGTCGCTATGGAAAGCGGCAGTCGTATGGATGGGTTAAAATGGGACACAATATTATTATCCAGGCTCAAACTCTATTATGTGACATATTCTTCTTCAGGCGTCTCAGGACATTTGCGTTTCGCCCACTTTGTTCGTTCTTCTGCTACTCTCGTGGAGAAAGACCTGCCATCAACTACTAGGTAGCAGATGGTTATGTACCTTAGTGTCTATTGTTTTCACAAAGCTATATGCTCTTTCTCAACGTTCTTAAACGCATTTTTCGAAGAATTCTATAACTTGTAAGACCATCTTTTCCTCCTCATGACTCGCGCCCGCGACAATTTGTAGCTCGCTCTGTGCCCCCGCACCCTTCCAGTGTGCTTCGAGACATTTGGTGGCACCAAAACGACCATCTTCAATCGAAGGACTTAGTGCTCGACCGCGGGCAGTTGCATAAAATGTATCGGTATCTCGATCACCGACAACAAACAGCGCCGGGACAGCGCATAGCCGTTCCCACTGGAGTGCCCGGCCAAACAAGGCTTCCAAGTTCTTTACTCCACCTGGATAATCCCGTGTGCTGTCGGGAAGAGTTTGCGAGCCAGGCGCACCACATGCAACCGCTTTCAAGCGCTCGGGATGCAAGTATGCGAAGCGATGGGCGAATTGGCCTCCTCCGCTGAAGCCCCAGAGGAGGAATTGGTCGATATTCACACGATTGTATCGCGCCTGGACTTCTTCAGCCATGGATAGTACTATTTCATCGTACCTGATATCTCCAGATCGAAGCTGCTTGTAGCCGTTTTTGTCTTGGGGGTCCTGTGGTTCTATCGGGAACAGGGGCGCCAGGATAACTTGTGCGTGCTTCTTGGCAAACGCAGTGAAATTTGCATCGCGAATCTCCGAGGCGTTACGTGAGCTTTGATGTATCAAAATCATCAAGTCCAGGTTTTCAAGGTCGTAGTAGTCTGGAGGGACATATAGATAGTAGGGAAAATGCCCTTTTCGGGAAGTGAAGCATGGTGTCCTGTTCAGATAGCCCAATGTTTCCGCCACGGCAGGGTCGAGATTGTCTATGCTTGGGATATCCATTTTACTGACAGCAGTTATGTATGCAATCAAATCTCGATTAGCGATCAGGGACATCCGCCTTATTTATGATGCACAGGAAGTTAACGTAATGCACCCCGCTGAGCCCCCGCAACCTCGGCGAAAGCGATCTACGCCGAATACGATTCGGCAAGTTTATAATAACATCGTGAGCGCTCGCCCTCAACCCCAGGGCAGACATGGTCCAGTAGGCGTCCTATTCCGTGGGCGTATTCCCTGAAATCTCTGGCGCTGCAAGAATCCCTCCACGATCATACAACATGTTATAACTAGACAAGGTAGCCCTCCACATAGCCTGTGAGCTCTCGCGGCCACTCTGCTCACGCGCTGACTGGTTTATCTAGTGGTAAAGTCGTTAGCCACATAAAATTGAAAGCCCTGCTTGTAATGTTCCGCTGTGTACCAGTGAGGTCTTGTTATCCAAGCTTCATCAGATATGTCAATGCCGCTACGACCTCGGGACCTCGGGAGTGTCGTGCTTTCAACTATTCCAAGGTTGGGGAGACGAATGATGGGAATTACAAGAAAATGGAGATGTTGGATAAAGAAGAGAAAAGCCAATGCAAAATCTGGAGTTTCATACACGGCAGCGGGGGACTAAGAACCCTTCCGGTGAGTATGTATGTGCATGTGCATAGAAGATCCATGTTTCCGCCGCAACATTGAATCTTGGAAAGTTCCTTAAATCACTCTATTTTAAGCACTCTATATCTATAGCCTTTCATACTTTGGAGTAACTTGGTCTTGAATATATTATACAACAATGACTAAAGCTGGTATATGATATAGTAAACATGTCTCTGTCCCGGACAATCTTGGAGCTGATCGTATCTCTGGCGGAGATACCCGGTTCGCCCACCCATTAACCTTGGAAGGTAGCTCTCAACTAACATCCTGGTTTCCTGATCGAAACTTTAGCGGAGAGTTCCGGCTCCTCTCGACTATTTAGGTAGCTCTCGTGTCTTCAGTTCTTCTACACCAATACATCTATCTACACACCCGACTTGACTTGTGCAGTTTTCATCACCCTTTTCAGATCCATCATCTCCTAAATCAATCAAATATCTCTCTCTTGGTTTCTCGTGCTCTTGTCTTCCACTGGATTATATCACAAGCTCAGTCCCGCGCCGACTCTAAGATGAGCCAGGACCCAGGCAAGAGTACCGGAATCTGGAGGGAAGGCATCTGGAAGAAGAACCGCGATTACCGTTGCTATAGCCACCTCTGTCTGCTCTGCCGAGAGGCTGGCCCCATTACTTACTTCTGCCCAAAGAAAGAGAAGATGGAGCGCGACGCACCCAAGATGGTGGCAGCTACGAAGAAGTCGACATCTTAACTGTGTGTCGCTCTTGATGCATATTACCGCCAAAAGATCAAAGATCCTTTGTCCATCCCCTGCGCTGTCGCCTATCTAACTAGTATAGCATCCTGGACACCCCCTCCTCTTCTCCTCTTCATCATCACACTCACCGTCTATTTATTATCATCATCTCTTCTTTATTCATTGTTGAAAATATTTATCAATTGATCTATACATATCTTTCAAATGCTCCCTAGGGCCTGACGCCTGATGCCATTCAAATGATCGTGTCAATTACAGCAGCAAACTTCGAAGCTTGCAGATACATCGATCCGTGACTCTATTGCAAATACAAGTCCTTCATTTGAGAATGAGACATTTGAAGCGGAAAAGCGCGACTTTGGAGCGCCTAATCTCGACGAGACCAAGATATTCGAGGTCAACCTGGTTATGGGAAACGTGCCTAGCTCCGCATACTATAATGCTGATGATGGAATAGTCCTGGTTCCAATGTTTGTTTTAATGCTTGAGAAAGAAAACGTTGTACCAGGATGAAAACTGACTAATGCAAAGTGCGACTATGAAATCATTCTTTAAGCCAGTCACTGATAAAATCATGACTTTGTTACAACAACAAGTCAGTCAGTTAACAACGAGACAGCGAGGTCAACTAAAGGCAAATATCAATATCTATCCAATACAGATGATTTCAAGACTGATAAGCTACATATTGCCCAGTATCCCAGCAAATGGTATCTGAAAATCCCATCGAACGCCTTTAGCGGAGCGAACGTAAATATTTTGATTCGAGAGGATCTAGTTGCAAAACTAGAAAGAGAGTGGCCAGTCGAGCGCCGCCGGATTCGAGTCCCTGTGCGAAATGGAGCGTGGAATGGAGCTCCAGGGGTCCCTTTCACCGAGTCTATTCGACTTACCTTCATGATGGGCGGTCGACTGTTCAAGCGCCAACGATGCATTATCGCGAAAGAGATGGTTCAACCCATGATTATTGGCCAGTACTGGATGAAGCCGAAGAATATCTGGTTGCAAACTGCTACCAATACTCCACACTTTGGTGACCAGAGAGATCCAACCTGTGAAGAAGTTCAGTGTCTACATCGGCCGATGAACCGGGCCTTACTCGGCATTGAAGCAACTTTCGACTGTCGTGTTCATCACATTCGTGTGGATGCAATTTTTCAACGAGTTCCAGATATCAACAACCGTCGCCTTGACAATAACTTTAACATCTTTGAAGGCATGTTCCGCAACTACTGGAACATCTGGGTATAGAGATCGCGCGAGATGCCGCTTCAACCTTGGAACAAGCAGATATATTTCAACCTTGGAAGTTTGCCCGTGGGAGAGAGCCCGATTATGAGCCAAGCAACGGAATCTATTGTTGAGATTGAGTCGTAAGGCGGAAAGATTACCGCTCCGGAGTCGGCAAAGGTAGCGATGCGAAGCTCTGGATCTTCTTATATTTATACATATGTGAGCAGGTCATGTAATCACCCGGGGCCTCCTCGTTAGTTCCTCTCCGGTCTCCACCTCGTTAGCTTACCACCTCAATCAACACCAGTTATCTCGTGTACTGCTGTCTCCCCTTCAGTGCCTCTCTCACGCTATTATCTATATGGTATCGGGTTGAGCATCTGGGATAGAGTACATGATCCAATGTGTACCCTGTGTAAACCGCACGTTAGCCAGCTGGCTGGGCACGTGATTGATATGCTGTGCAGATGCCTGTATCAGTGCAGATTCTCAGGCGTTTTAGGTGAATATTACCACTAGACCAAAAAGGCGCACGCCTAGTGTCTAGTGATTCTAGGCGTATATCTGACCTGACAGCCTGCGGGGAGTTACGGCGGTTACCCGATTAGGGTTAGCGCGGTCGCGCGAGTGTATATAGTTCTAGTCGGAGAGGTCCTTTCCTCTCTTCTTTCTTCAGCTTCGTTATCTCTACGATCCGGAGTCCCCTCAACAAGATATCCTTTCGTCTGATTGCCTATCGTGACACCCTGCGCTTGCCCAACATCTTGCTCAAGAAAATTGCTCAAGCGTCTATGGGGCTTCACTTTGGAGCTCCTGCGAACGGCCCCTTCAACAAAGCGATTCAGATAGCTCCTATTATTGGCGTTAACAACTCCGATCACTAAAGTCGTCCCTCGAGCGGCGAGTCAATCGACATCAAGGTCAACCATTATCATCTGATCTCTTGCTAACTTCCTGGATCATTATCCTCCAGAATGGCTCCCAAACAGCCAACGGACGCGTCCAAGCCTACCAAATCCGCGCCAAAGACCGATAATGCCTCTGGTAAGAAGGACGAAAAGGCCCCTGCGAAGAAGGAAGGAAAGGCCTCCACGAAAAAGGTCGAAAAGGCCCCTACGAAAAAGGTCGATGAGGCGGCGTCCACTAAAAAGAGCGACAAGCCAAAGGGGCCATATGACCCCAGCAATCTCTTCGCCCATGCGCCTAAGAGGAAGAAATCCGCTCCCAAAAAGCGAATGATCAAGGGTCCTGATGGCAAGGATATGGAGGACCCGTTGGTACAGCCCGGAAAGAAGTAGCGTGTCAGCCGGGCGCATATTTAGGACAGCTTCGATTTCAAACGTCATATTTTGATTCTTTCTTTTCCATGGAAGCTAGAAACTTTGACCTTAGCGGTAGCTCATTGGGCTTTAAGCATATTAGTACACTTACTTACTCTACATGGACTATCCCACAGGCTATTTAGACCATCGACACACAACGCATCCAGGACATACAGGTATTCGCGATAAGACAATCGACAACTTGTAACTGCTCCGTAGCCTAGTAATTTAACTATATTACATACGCCCAGTTCCATATCTGACAATGGAGAGCCGTGGGCCGGTGCACCTACGAGACGCCCCGGGAGGGTACTCTGTACGGTTGATAATCAAACAGGTCGGGATCATAATTACATCCAGCTAAGAAGCAAAGCAAGGTATGGAACATTTTAGTAAATAGTAACTTGATCAGATTCAAAGCAAAGTCGTTGGGCACAATTAAAGGTCATGAGTTGACACATTCATCATCTAGGAGAGAATCAACAAAGGGAAAGAGACCTAACAGAGCAGAAAGAAGAAGAAAAACCGGTATAGGGCTCTCAAATTCGGCAGCAAGACGCAAAGGGAATCAACAATTCCAGAGGCAGAAACAACTCCTCCCAAGATGACGTGCAAAGGATATCATCTTCCCCAAACCCGCTAGATAAGGACAAGGACCATCTAAGAAAAAGGGGGCCGAAGTTCAGCTGGCAGGTATAGAAGTACGATGTATAGTCAAAGGATTTCGGTTCGTTGCAAATCACAAAGAGAAAGGATGCGCGGCCCAACTCCGCCAACACGCACGTAAGTTCAATCATACAGTCGAAGACTAGTCGTTTCCTCCCGGTAAATCCATATCATCTTCTACTGGACTTGGCTGACGATCTCGCTGGCGCGAGACAAGCTCTCCACCATTTGCTGGCACTCCTTTCGTCGGCGGATGGTGTAGTCACTCTCTTTGAGCAGGTCGTCGAGGTCGGCTTGACGGTACATGTTCTCAATCAGCTCGGCTTGCATTGAGTCCTTGGAGAATCTAAGAAGAATGTAAGTAAATGACTGGCGAAATTTTAACGAGCTGAATACGTACTGCACCAATGTATACATGATGGCCTTGGGAACCATATCAATCATTGTCCGCTTGACAATGTTGAAGTAAGAGGTGATGAGGAGCTCTGTAAAGACGGTTAGAATTGATAGTTGGAACTTCAAGCATTGACACTTACTGATGACCTCAACCTCGGTAGCTTCACGCTCGGAAAGACTAGCGGAAGCCTTAAGGGTTGGTGGTGGAGCCTCCATGGCAGCCATCTTCTTCTTGTTCTTGGAAGCCCAGAAACTGCCAAAGAACGAGCTGTTGTTAGCAGCCTCGCCAGTAGTGTCCAAAGATGGGCTCTGGGCACGAGCAGGCAAAGGCTTGCCGGTCTTGGGGTCGACCTGGGTAGGCTTGGAAGCTGCCTGGCGTTCATTTACAAGGGTCATTGCCTGCGGAAGATTAGCTTCAATGTGGCCAACTTGAGAAATTCCATGAATCACTTACGCGGTGTCCGTTGAGGAAGTCGGGGTGACCGGTGTTAATATAAGTAGTCTCCATTGCGATCAGGTCCTTGACAAGCTTGTTGGTGGGGTCCATGCATTTCTTGAAGAAAGAAATGACAACGGCGTGGAACTTCTCCTTCAGCATGGGGTAACGGCGGAACATTTGCTTGTTCAACAGCTGGCCCAAAATGCGAACCAACTCATCGAAGACAAGAGAGATACACTTGACACTGGGGTCCTCCAGGCGCTTGATCTGTTGCTTGACGATAATCTCGAAGGTGGTAGTACCGACAAACAACGCCGGTGAGGAGCCAGACGAGTTATAAAGGAAGGTACGGATATCAACATCTTTCACTTGGTCGAAAGGATCCACAGCCTTCACACCATTTGAGTAGAGTTCGTGGAAAACGAAACTGATACGGGCACCACCAGACAGCTCAATGCTTGAGAGCTCCGGGCTCTTTCCCTCTAACACAGTACGGTATTCGTTGCTGAACTCAGTAATCATGTTCATGATGATGCTGGTGCTGTTGCCCAACAAGGAGTCACCGAGCTGAGAAAGCTCTGAAGTATACTTCTGCAGAGAGGAGGAGATACGGGCTTTGATGTCTGGGAGGGTTTGCTTGATGTGCATCATAAGAATCTAAGGGAAAGACTTGTCAGTATATGCTACATCCAGCTAGAGATGTATGAATACGTACCAAGTTCAACTTGCGAGCAAGGTATGGGGTACCACAGTAGGAAGCCTTGTTTCGGTAGGCTTTGTGGTTTTCAAAGAACGCCTTCTCAGCCTCCAGCGCATAAGCAATTGGGCGCTTGTTCTCGATGTCACGCTGGCCACGGTTGACAACAGGAACGTAACCCAGGCGCAAAGGAATGATGCGCCCAGCAAGAATATCCACAACATCGGTACCCTCATCCATCAGATCGATCTTACTCAACACACCAATGGTGCGCTGACCCTCGGGGTCTACCTGGCGGGCGAGCTTCAGACCGTCGGAGTTGGCCAAATCCTGGTTGGCAGAGGTGACGGCCAGAATGATCGCATTAGGCTTGGTGATATGCTTGAGAACCATGTCGGTAATCTGCTTCTCGATATCCTTGGGCTGGTCTCCAACAGGCACTCTGGTCAAACCGGGCAAATCGACGAGGGTAAGGGTGAGGACATTGGGCGAGTAGATGCGCAAGTTGATGGGAGCGGGCGAGATGCCGGCATTCTTGCCGACCTTGGTCTCTGTTTCACGGACAATCTCATCGCGGATCTTGTTGAAGTCGTAGAACTTCTGGTCCGGGATGTGCAGGAATTCACCATACTCATCCACGTTGGACTCGCTATCGGTTGTCTCGACCTTCTTGTCGACATTGCTGTCGCTCGCAGGCTTGTTGATCAATTGCAGAATAAGGGGTCGACGAGTAACAATTCCTGAACCACGGGGCAAGCTAAATAATACAACATCACTCGTTAGCAATGGCTGACGACGCATGGGCGGGGACCCGCCGCCACAGGCGGGATGGAGGTTCGCAGGGAGTTGCCCAACAGGCAGAGGGGTACGTACAAGTCTCGACCGACAATGTTCTCTAGTACTGAACTCTTTCCGCTTGACTGTGAACCGACGACAACGATTTGTGGCAAGTCGATGGGGTTGTGTACCTAGTTCAAGCACGTGTTAGCTTCCACCGATAAGAGCAAACGAGGGCAAGGCCGCATAAGTAATATACTTACTCCGACCGTTGAGAACACATCCTGGAGCTTGTTCACCAGTGAGATCAAAGTAGGATCATTCACGTTGATGCTAGCGCATGCGTTAGCTTGGACCGCATAGAGGGGACTGGGGACTAGGGGGGCGGTGCGCACGAGTAGCCAGAGGTTGGGCTTGCCATGACAGGCGAAATTGGGTAATGCTTCTGCAGGAGAAGCTACTGTCTTTGTTTCTTTTGCTTGAGACCTTAAAAAAAGAGGGCAGAAAGCACGAGCAGGCAAACGTGGGAGGTATCTCCTGGAGATGGAAGCGGAAGACTGTTTGTTGGAGCGAAGGCGGTGATGCAAAGTGGCGGGAGTCCGGGCCCAAAAGGCCACAATAGGCACCCACTCATAGTAAAGCTGGGCCCGTCATCTGCTATCTCCGTATGACTGCTCCAAATAGAGGTGCCTAACAATCTATAATATGGTGGCATTTCTAAGATAAAACCTTGGAATCGTTTTTATAAATCTATCAGAAGAACCAGGTTATCATTTGACAGCACGGAAATCCGTTTGAACATAACTACAGGGTAATGAAAGTGCTAGATAACGTTGAAAAGCCCAAAAAACATTTAAATGCACAGGTGGCCAGCTGCCAGCATCTACTCGTCTGAGACCGAGGCAAAACGGTCGGTCATTGACTGGAGGACCTTCTCGTATTTGCCCGAAACCTCTTCTTCGTCCTCCGGGACCTCAAATTTCATGCTTCGCAAAGAGGACTGGAGGTCACCGGTGGCGTCACGAACCTTGCTCCATTGCTGGCCCTGGGCAACGGCCTTTTGAGCCTCGTCGTGGAAGCTCATGAATGCCTTCATCATATATTCGGTCTTCCACAATGGGCAGAACTGGTCGTAGTCACTGTAGCCGTTCTGTTGCAGGAAGTCTTCCTTGAGCATGCTAGCCACATCCAAAGTAATCTTGTCCGAGTCACCGAGAGCTGCCTTACCGACCAGCTGCACAACCTGGTCTAATTCCTCAGACTTAGACAGGAGCTCACGAATCTGGTCACGAAGGCGAGGGAAGTCAGGGTTGTTCTTTTCGTAAAACTTGTCGAGGACGGCGTTATATTTGCTGTAGGAGATGGAGGTGTTGATTGAGGGGAAATGCTTTCGTTGGGCAAGCTTCTTATCGAGACCCCAGAAGACTTGGACGATACCCAGGGTACTGGTAGTCACGGGATCGGAGAAATCACCACCAGGGGGACTGACAGCACCGACAATGCTGACACTTCCCTCACGCTCGGGGCTACCCAGAGCACTGGTCTTACCGGCTCGCTCGTAGAAAGAGGCGAGCTTGGCACCCAGGTAGGCGGGGAAACCCTGATCAGCAGGCATCTCTCCCAAACGACCTGAAAGCTCACGCAGGGCCTCGGCCCATCGAGAACTTGAATCAGCCATCATGGCGACGTTCTTTCCTTGGTCACGGAAGTACTCGGCAATTGTGATACCAGTGTAGATAGAGGCCTCTCGAGCAGCGACAGGCATGTTGGAAGTGTTAGCGATAAGACAAGTACGCTTCATGATGGGCTCCTTGCGACCACCGATATCGATAGAGAGCTGTTGAGGGACTGTTAGTAGAATTCAAATGCAGCTAATAATAGAAGCACTGACCTCAGGGAAATCCATCAATACTTCAGCCATCTCGTTACCACGCTCACCACAACCGACGTAAACAATGATATCACTGTTCGAGAATTTGGACACACTCTGGGAAATGACAGTCTTGCCACATCCGAACGCACCAGGAATACACACGGTACCTCCCTGGACACTAGGGAAAAGAGCATCCAGCACACGCTGACCGACAATGAAGGGTGCATCGGCAGGAAGCTTGTCAGTAACGGGACGGGGCACACGGACGGGCCAGGTCTGCATCATGCCGTGCTCGCTCTTCTTGCCATCGAACTCGATCTCCAGCAGCTTCTCATCGACGGTGTAGCTACCCGCTGGGGCTATGCGGGTGATGGTACCGCGTGCGCGGGGAGGCAGGATAATCTTGTGCTCGTTGAACAGACTGTTTTCGAAGACGATACCCCAGATATCACCACCGGTGATGTGGTCGCCAACCTTGTAGTTGGTAGGCTTGAAGTCCCACTTCTTCTCGCGGTCCAGCGCATTGACGGAGATTCCACGTGGAATGTAGATACCCTTGGACTTATCGGAAATAGCTTTGAGGGGTCGTTGGATACCATCGTAAATGGTCTCGAGTAATCCAGGGCCCAATTCGACGGAGAGGGGCTTGCCAGTACGGGCGACAGGGTCACCGACAGTCAGACCAGCTGTAGTTTTAAGCAAGAGTCGTCAGCAATGCCGCTTGTCAAGCAAGTGGGTCTGGGTAGACGTGGCGATGAATAGGAGAGAATGACATACCAGTTTCTTCGTAGACCTGAATGACGACCTTGTCGCCATCAATCCGAATGACTTCACCTACAAGCAGGTCGTGACCAACACGGCACTAGAGACGAAAGATGCGACGTCAGTCCCGCTGCGGGATAGAGCTCGAGGAGGGAGAGCTTACCAGCTCGTACATAGCACAGCCAAGCATGTGCTCGGCCACAACGACGGGTCCGGAGACCGAGAAGATCTTACCCTGCTCATTTTGCTCGGCCATGGTGGAGGGAGGTGCTCTGGGGGGAGGGGAGATGGGGGTGATCGAGCTGGATGAAGCGGGCGAGGGCGAGTCTGGAAGCGGTGGCAGTGGCAGCTCGGGCGGTGGAGGCTTAGGTGTGGTTGGGGTGGTCGGAGTCGTTGGCCGGAGCTCTCGCTCTGGGCGATGGATCAATTCCAGCAGAGATGGCCGGCTCTTCAAATGAGGTCTTCCCAATCCTAACATTCGCCAGGGTCACTTCTAAGATGAGTCTGGAAAGGTGATCATGCAACGGGCGATCTCCCTGAGGGTGGTCCAAGTCTAATCGTGGAGTCCCGCGTTTACTATCATCCAATCCTCGATCGTCTCCTCCCGTGCGATTGGCGCCCATAAATGTTCACCGCAATGATTGTGGCTGGCTGGTCACTCTAGAGCTTCAATTTTGGGCATTGCAATTCTGATGACTCCAGAAGCAGAACTCTCCATTCTACTCTAGTATCAGCCCCGCGGGCGTCGAATCCCCTCGTGCTGGTCCCTCGATGGTGGACGCAATAAACCTAAAAAACTGGAGTTCATTTATCTGTAATTCAGAATCTGCCAAACCCCTGCTGACATCGAAGTAATGCTCGTGCATGTCCTCCGTACTTGGCGCTTGTCACAGGTTTCAAGGTGTTGCAGATGAAGAACGAGGAATTTCTAGGATTCTTTGTATATAAGGGCGGCCCGTACCAGTCAATTGACAGGGTAACCCAAGTAAATCATGGTGGCTTTCGGTCACAAAGAAAGCCACGGGGGCTGTTCTATTGAATACGTGCAAGCTCAGTATCTTGGTAAAGCCCAAGACAATGTTCGAGAAATGTCAAGCATGGCAAGGAGAGCTATCACTATCTCCAGCCTCGTCCTTGGCGGCAACTCAAAACACCGTATATGGATTCCAATACTTCCTAATACATAAATTCATATCTGAAGATATGGTTTCCAATGCGGTATTAATCAAAAAATATCCGTTGGTACTCCCAAAATGCGTGAGCATAATGCACCAGCAAAACTCGCCGAATGGACATCTGACGACCGAGACTAGTTGCTGAAGCCAGAAGATGAAAAGCCGGGATGTAACGAGAGAATCTTTCTTTTTTCTTTTGGAAAAGGTAGCCTATAGGAATATTCTATTAGGTACATGACTTCTGCCTGCGAGAGTATATTCAAAGTTGCGCAAGCACTAAGGAGTAAGAGACATTTGCATCTTTGAACATCTGATCAATTTGATTAATTTTTTTTTCGCTCAGTGAATGATCTATTTTAATAAAGTTTATAGAGAATAAGCATCTACATGTTAGCATCGACGTATCTAGGTGCAAGATCCATCCATCTCCATACTTGCCCAATGATGCGGATAGGCTAGGGTGAAACCACCCGGGATCTACTCGTACGGGAATGGATGACGTTGACCATTTGTTCGATCACACGAGCGCTCGATAGAAAATAAAAGAGTGACTCTCGTTCAGATTTCCATAGCATCGTTTGATGACAGCTCATGGATATAGAAATATTAATTACATAGGATACAGTATTCACTCAAACTCCGTGCCAAATGTCGTTAATCCCGTATCTTGTGCTGTCATCTTGGCGGTCGCCTAAGGCGGATAAATTTATTTCTGTAAGAGCAATTAGTCTATGCTCAGTCCCTCGCAAGTGCGCTTCTTTGAAGGGATAAAAGAGCCACATACTCCGCATCCCTGGCAAGAGCAGCTGCCACTGGTACATGTACAGCCCTGTGCACCTGTGCACGTACAGTTTGATCCGCATCCACAGCCCATAGTGTTATAGATAGTTGATAAAATGTGATGTGATTAAATGTAAGGAAGTGATCACTGTTCAGAGATAGGTGGATTCGGAGTCAGACGGCGTACGAGCCCCCAGAGCTTTCTTATACCTGCGCAACGCCGATGTAGGACCGGCCAGCATCATGATGTCGTCAGTGGAGATCATGAACCACTCGATTGAAGACAGCGGGCTTGCTAGAGTTTGAGCCAGAACAGCCAGTCGTTTGTTAGGTAGCATAGAGCCTGAGGAGGCGCAATGTGGGTAGCCCTGGCTGAACCGACTGGAACTGTCTGGTTCTAAGTCTGGAAAGCGGGAATATGAAGCTTCCAACCTTTCTCGCACTATCTCGTAGTATGTCTGCCTGTCAAGATGCTAGAAGCTGAGATCATACAAATAGAATATTATCAAAGTAGTAGTTGAGCCTTGTTTGAGCAGGCCCGTGACAAACCCGACTTAGTCCATGCATAGACATGGCCAGAACGGAAAAAATCCAAGAACAGCAAGAACTCCAACTGCATTTACCAACATCCTCCTTCCAAATCTCCAACTCTGCCACAACTCCTCTAACCTCCACGCGTGGAACGGCAAGAAATCGGGCCTTGTGACGCGGGGCCACTTTCTTGTGACCCGAGTCTAGCTCGCATCGTCGTTCCCGATAAGCCCATCTCCGCCCAACTCCAAAAACCCAAGCCCACCAAAGAGGGGGAACACCACCATTCTATCGAGAGCAACATCTCAAGGCTTCATTCGAGCTATCATAGTACGTCCTGTAACGACCTGCTTCATTCTCATTCCCCCCGTCCCACTACGCAACCTCCTAGCTGACGCCCGGCGTGTATAGCTCGAGCTACCGGTACCGGTCATTCGCTTCTGATCTGCTCACCTGGTTCTCCCCAAAGAGCCAGGGACCGGGCAGATCTTCGTTATCGACCTGGCAGACAATCCACCCTCCTACCAACCTCCCATCCCCGACGACCCTGAACCTCTTTTCCCCCTTGACCCTGCCGTAGAGCAAAATAATCCCTCTCGTGACGAATCCTCAACCTCCGCCCAGCTCTTCTCCGCATCCTCCCAACCTCCATCCCGCACGCCGACAATTCCCACCTACCCAGAATCCACCCAGCGTCGTTTATCACGCAGAACCCCACGCTCTACTGCGTCGTCTTTCTCTGCTGCACGACCCTCAGAGTCTGAGGAGGCTCGCGAACGTGCCCAGGACTACTCCAACTCAACCGGTCGAGCCGACGACCGCTCTCCCTCCCGCAAGCGCAGGCGCCTGCACACCATGCGAGCCGATGGTCCACCAAATATGAACGGCTTTTCTTCGGTTTCTAACGGATCGAGTCAGAGGAAACCCAGTTTGAACGGCCAATCCAGCCCCGTCAACGGTGATTCTCATACAAATGGCGCCGGGAAGGCACTTGCGAACTCGACATATTACGGACACAACCGGGAGGAGGTGACTCGGATATTAATCCAAAGCTTGTACGAGCTCGGTTATAATGGAGCTGCTTCGATGTTAGGTGAGGAGAGCGGGTACCAGCTCGAGACAGCCGGCGTTGCGACTTTTCGAAACGCCGTTCTAGATGGGCGATGGGCAGAGGCAGAGCAAATATTGGTTAAGTCGTTTAAGGATGGGAGCTCACAGAATGGGCAAAAAAATCCTCCGGAGAAGACACTTGTTCTGGCCGATGGTGCCAATAAGAATGAGATGCTGTTCCATTTGCGACAGCAAAAATTCTTGGAGCTCCTCGAGAACCGTGACGTAGGCTCTGCGCTGCTAGTCCTCCGTCAAGAATTGACACCTCTTGGATATGATGTCGAGCGGCTGCATGCTCTTACCAGGTGAATTTTTATCAATGTTCAACGAAAGTGGTCCTTATTGACGGCATTTCCTACCAGCCTTTTAATGTGCCCGACCGATCAACTACACGAGCAGGCAGGATGGGAGGGACCAATCGTCTCTTCTCGAGAGCGCCTGCTTGCAGACTTATCTAGTAAGTGTCCCCTCCCTTGCGTTTTCCGCAAGTCTAACCATGATAGAATCAATTTCGCCCTCTGTGATGATTCCGCAGCACAGGCTTGCGATATTGCTAGACCACGTGAAGCAGGGCCAGATCGAAAAGTGCAAATATCACAACACAGCAGAGCCCCCCTCATTATACTCAGATCATCACTGCGATCGAAACGATTTCCCCTTGGAGGTTAGCGTTAACTTAACAGAACATACCGATGAAGTCTGGTACTGCAGATTTTCACACGATGGTTCCAAACTGGTCACTGCAGGCAGTGACCGCATGATACTCATCTATGATACATCCGACTTTTCTGTGAAACACCGATTAACGGACCATGAAAATGGCGTGGCATTTGTGAGCTGGAGTCCTGATGACACAAAACTCATCACCTGTTCGCAAGACAAGAAAGCACGACTATGGAACGTCGAGGTAATATCTCTTATGCTTGATCTACCATATTATTACTAACTCGATACCAGACTGGCATATGCCTTCTGACAATTGATCACCACAATCAACCGGTCACGGCTGCCGGATGGGCGCCGGATGGGGAGTCTTTCGTGACGTCGTCGTTCGACTATCAATCACAAATATGTCACTGGGGTGTACGAGGCGCGCCTATTCATATGTGGTCAAGTAATTTCCGCGTACAGGACTGTGCGATCAGTCCTGATGGCCGGAGGCTTGTTGCCGCAGACACCGAGGCAAAGATCCATGTGTTCGATTTCCGTACTTACGAGGAAGACTATTGCTTGTCCCTCGCTAGTAACGCTACATCGGTCACTATTAGCCGAGACTCCAAGCATATGCTAGTCAGCCTGAAGGGGGCGTCACAAGGCGAGATCCACCTAATTGACTTAGAGACCATGGCTGTAGTACGGACATTCAAAGGCCATAAACAAGGCGAGTTTGTACTTCGAAGCACATTCGGTGGCGCCAATGAAAACTTTATCGTGAGCGGAAGCGATGGTAAGCTAATCCTATCGGTGTCTATTCAAAGGCCGACAATGCTAATCTTTTCCAGACTCCAAGGTTTACATCTGGCACAAAGAAAACACCGAATTGGTCGAGACACTAGAAGGCCACACAAAGGGCTGCGTGAACTTTGTTTCCTGGAATCCAGCCGATCCAACCATGTTTGCTTCAGCTGGTGATGACAGGGTAGTGCGCATGTAAGAGACCCCCCACTTGAAGAATCACATCCAAAACTCTAACAAATAACACAGCTGGACTCGAGATCACGATCGCTCTCGCCTTGCTGCAGGGCCTAGTCGCAGTCGTGGAATTTCGTCGAATGGATTCCCACGCACAAGCGCCTTAAGAACGACATCTTCATTCTAGTCATCGAACCAGCAAATTGGTACTCAAAAGAGGAATTCATGCAAACCCTACAGAATCATACCCTTTTTTCGCTTTTCTTTTATTTATTAGCAACTTATACTCCGGGATTCGGAAACATCGTCAGGAGCTCTGAATTGAAAGACCGATAAACTTGACTAACTGCACTTCAGTTTTCTGTTCTTCCCACTGTCTTCTTCGTTCAGTTCTTGCTTCGAAGCCTGCTCCCCCAACGGACATATATACAAACCCTATTGACCCTCATTCCCAATTGGCTTTTAACCTCACCGCACCTCTTGACATTTCCAATCGATGACGCCATATTGTTAAAGCATTTCAATTCAGTCAATACAGGAACGGCGCGAGTCCAGGCTTTTCATCAGTCGGTTATTCTTTCTTTGATAGTAGGCGGGGGGCTACGTGATAGTACATCTTATATTTGAGCTGCGAAGTCTCACCTGAGTTTTCCAAGGGTTTACACACGCAAATTGCTCTCCAGGCGCTTTGGAATTGAGAGGATGTTTTGTTGCTTGTCTCACTAGTACTGCATTTTGGAACTTCGAATCCATGTATCTTGGCTTTATTATCAGTTGCGTCGGTTTTATTGGGATGCGAAATATTTCATTTGAGATAACTCCGTCATTCATAACGAACTCCGTAACTGCCGAAGAAAGATAAAGGCCAAGCATTTAACTTTACGGCCAAGGCTCCAAAGTATCAAAATTGAAGGTAATATCGTTAACGACCGCAGCCTCCATCATTAAACCTGATTTTTTGCAATTTTGGTCTGAAAGGATAAGTATGCGCTATTACTTTTTTTCGGAATCTAGAGTGGTCCTTACTAAAACGTTTTGTTTTCCCTTTCCTCCACGTGAGATCCGCCTTGCATGTGCTTTTGATTCTTGAGGGGGGTTGGAACCCGATCCAATGTCCATGATTTCGGACAGGGAGACTGTAAATTGACGCAGATAAGATAAATTCGCAGGGATAGTCGTAGCGAGTGATCCAGGTCATTCAAGTATGAGTGCAAGAAGTAAAGTGATTGCGTTGATTAAGAAAGAAGATCCGCAACTATTTTTCATGTCAGTATGCAAGAGAGATGAAAATGCGTGTACGTCGAACTTACCATTCATGGGCATCTCATCAATCTGGGTGGAGTAGTAAAGTTCAATGTCGCGAAGGATGCGGACGTCATCCGTAGTGACAAAGTTGATAGCGACACCCTTGCGGCCGAAACGACCACTTCGACCAATTCTGTGGATGTAGTTCTCACGGTTGGTTGGGAGATCGTAGTTGATGACAAGCGATACTTGCTGAACATCGATACCACGGGCCCAGACGTCAGTCGAGATCAAAACACGGGAGTTACCCTGTCGGAAATCCTGCATAATGCTGTCTCGCTCCTTCTGTGGCATCTCTCCGTGCATGCTGGAAACAGTGAAGTTCGCATCACGCATCTTGTCGGTAAGCCAGTCGACCTTCCGGCGGGTGTTGCAGAAGATCACAGCTTGGGTGATAGTCAAAGTATCGTAAAGATCGCAAAGGGTATCAAATTTCCACTCCTCCTTCTCCACAGCGATAAAGTATTGCTTAATTCCCTCGAGGGTTAATTCGTCACGCTTGACCAAGACGCGAACGGGGTCTGTCATGAACTTGGTTGTCATGTCCAATACATCGTATGGGAGAGTGGCGGAGACGACAACAACCTGTGTCGCAGGAGGGAGGTAACGGTAAACGTCGTAGATTTGCTCGCGGAAACCGCGGTTGAGGAGTTCGTCGGCTTCATCCAGAACGAGCATCTTAATGTGGCGGGTGCGGAGGTTGCGTCGGCGGATCATGTCGGCGACACGGCCTGGTGTTCCTGAGACGACATGTTGACCGTAATCAAGTTTGCGAATATCTTCACCAATGTTGGTACCACCGATACAGGCGTGGCATTGAACGTTCATGTAGTCACCAAGCGCCATGATAACGGACTGAATCTGTGTAGCAAGTTCACGTGTGGGGGAGAGGACCAAAGCTTTGACCGGTCAGCAAAACACCAGAGCAGTTGTTGAAGGGTTACTAACCTTGAGTCTCGCGGACTACAGTGTCAATGACCTGGAGAGTACTGATTGCGAAAGTCGCAGTTTTACCAGTACCAGACTGAGCCTGCGCAATCGTGTCGCGGCCTTTGCACACCTGAACGATAGCACGAGACTGGACAGCTGACGGGGACTCATAGCCGTAGGCATAGATTCCGCGAAGCAAGCTTTCCTTCAAGTGCATGTCCTCGAAGGTTGGCGCCACCGTCACCTCCTTGGAGGTGTTGAACTCCATCCGCTCTGGAAATTTGTCAGTTTGTCGATTACCAGGTCCAAAAAGGGGAGCGCATACCCTCTGCTTTTCTGTCGATTCCCTCTGCCATGATGAAGATTCCCAAGTTTTGACTGGGACCGGATTCTGGGGGTAAGGTTGGTGTCGCAAGGTAGCAAGAAGTAATTGTAGAGATAAAATCGGAGCGGAGGGACTGTCACATGACCCGACCGAGCTTCGCGCCGTCGCAAGTCTCTTTCTGCGGAGTACCCTCTTTCAGCTAATTGCATACGAGCGACTTTTTGAGCCGCCATATCCATTCAATATGTTGCTCGAAGATCAGCGCTTCATACACGAAGATATTGAGCGCTTAGAGCAGGCTGTCGCAGATCGCGTGGCTCAGGAACCGCGAAATGTGAGTACTCATTCCCGCGTCTCGTCTTTCAACTACTAGATCTCAAGCTGACTTCAGGGCTATTATAGATTCGCCAACGCCTAGCTCGTGACCATGAACTCGCAAAATTCTTGAACCGAATTGAGGAGCAGTCCAAGAGGTTGCTGGAGATTTACAACGATGCAGAAGGCGTACGAGAGAAGGAACTGCAGTCGCTCTCGACCGGAGACCAGTTCGAGGAGTTTTACAAGCAGCTCGATGAGATCAAGGATTTTCACAAACGCTACCCCAATGAGTCAAGTGAAAACCTCGAGCTTGCATACAAGCAACGTCAAGCTGGAGAGGGCGATGTATCCGCCACCGAAGTCGATAACATGTTCACTGGAGAAGAAGGATTCGGTAAATACCTCGATCTGATTGCGGCGCATGAGCAATACTTGAACCTTCCTGGAATCAAGCGCCTTTCATACGTGCAATATCTCGACGTCTTCGACGTTTTCGTTCCCCCAACCCTCAACACCAAGCGCAAAGATAAGCTCTCCGATAAATACTTCCGCTATGTCAGCGAACTCGCCAGCTATCTCGAAAGCTTCATAAAGCGCGTGCGACCTCTCCAAGATTTGCCGGCGACTTTCAAATCGTTTGAAGAAGATTTCGATAAGCAATGGGCCGCGAAGGAAGTACCTGGCTGGGATGACGCGACGAACGGCAATGGGGCAGAAGGGTCAGGCGATGCAACCTGGTGTCCGGATTGTGAGAAGGAGTTTAAGAATGACAACATCTACCAGAACCACCTGACTGGTAAGAAGCATATTCGTGCTGCAGAGGCCCGCAAGGCTGCTGGCACATCAGGAGAGAAGCCTCAAGCTCAATCAAATGGTGGATCATCTCTTACACATGATTTGAAAGAGCGTGCAATTGCAGAGCGTGAGCACCGTATTCGTTGCTTGACAAAAGAACTCACGAAGGAGCGTCAAGATACACGCTCCAACGTGGAACGCCGACAAGGCATGACGGAGCGCGAACGCCAAGACGAATACGAGGCTTTGATGGCCGAAACCGAACCACAAGGGCCTGGCAATGAGGGCGATCAATCCGACGAAGATGAAGAGGAGAAGATACATAACCCTCTCAAGCTTCCGCTTGGATGGGATGGAAAGCCCATCCCATTTTGGCTTTACAAGTTACATGGTCTCGGAGTTGAATACCCGTGCGAGATTTGTGGTAACTACATTTATATGGGCCGCCGTGAATATGACAAACACTTTTCGGAGGCCCGTCATATCTATGGCCTCAAGTGTCTGGGAATCACGACGAACACCAACCTTTTCCGAGAGATTAATCGCATCGAACAGGCTATGAGCCTTTGGGAGAAGCTCGAAGCAGACCGCAAGAAAGACCGGGACTCGCGCGACAATGTCGTCCAGATGGAGGATGCCGAGGGCAATGTCATGCCGGAGAGGATCTATCTTGAGTCAGTACCACCCATCTTTGCGTATTAAATATATACTAACATTTCTCTAGTCTCCAAAAGCAGGGTATCCTGTGATCGGAAAGTGTTCCGCTTTGAAGATCTGCTTTGTGGTGGCCTTGGAACATGTCATGCAATACAAAAGCTCGGCGTTCGGCGAATGGAGAATCAGAAATATCTACGAATTAAATATGTTTTGGGTGTAGGATTAGATGACATGAGCGCGAAATGAAGTACCCTTGGATGCTTGGTGAATTGCAGACGTGGAATGTATGAAAATAGCTATGCCATGCCCAACACGCCGCAAATTCTCGAAACCCCCTATGCTTCCCTGTCTATTCGAAACAGTAAGAACTATCATTCGCGAACGTACCAATACATTTTATTCCCAACTGGTTCCCTTTTAAATCACACTGGGGTCTATTTCCACGGTAAAGAGATGATCACGTGTTTTCGTGTCCACCATCGCGTCTTTGATCGCCAAACTGCGTGTGGACGAAGACCACTGCTTGATTTGTTGGCCATATCCATCGCATTCCTCCCAAGGCTGCGGGCTTTACGCTCTGATGGCCCTCTATGGGGTTCAAGTTTGCTTTCCTGTGTGACCTCTTGTCAGCCCTCGAGGATAATCGCGTCTCTTGTGCTTCGACACCTAAAAATGACCCCTCTGTCTTCCAGATAATCAATAAATGGTTCTCCCAACATGATTCTCGTATCAACGACTCTGGAACAGACAAGCTTGCGCTACTGTCATGCATGTTCCCGGAACGACGACCAGATCGCGTGTATTGGCTAAACGGAGTTTCAGTCGCTCGGGTTATCGGCCGTTGCCTGAGGCTCGGATCGACTCGATTGACAGAGTTGGATCAATGGAAAAAGCCCGGAGGAGGAGATCTAGGCAAATGCGTCGAGAATGTTCTATCACAAGCCGAAAATTATATTCAACCCGGACGAGAAGTCACTGTGGAGGAGATAAACACTGCTTTGGACATGATCGCTTCTCGGTGTCGCTTTTCAGGGCTGACTGTTCGTCGAACGCATACAGCAGTCAATGTTGACGAGACATTATCCCCGATTCTTCGCCGTCTGACTAGTCGGGAAGCCAAATGGCTTACGCGCTTGATTCTAAAGGGCTATCCCTCACAGCTGCCATCGAAATTTGCCCTGAAGAGGTTCCATTTCTTGCTGCCACATCTACTGCAATTCCAAGACACATTTGAGGGTGCTTTAGAAACACTTTCGTCTGAGCCGCTGAATCTTTTCCCTCCAAATCCTGATTTTAAAACAGCAGCTCGACTGTGCGCTGTTGCGAGGGAGCATCTATGTCCACGGACTGGAATCAAAATTGGACGACCAGAATACTTCAAAGCTCGAAGCATCAAAAACTGTCTTCAGCTTATTGAACGCCGCCGCATGAGCATTGAACGGAAATATGATGGAGAGTACTGTCAAATCCATGTCGACCTTACGCAGTCCAACCCAATTCGAATATTCTCCAAGAGTGGGAAAGAGTCCACTGCTGGTCGATCTTGCGTCTTTCCAATATTGGAGAAAGTACTGCATCTTAATCACACTGAGCCCAAAGTGACACACCGCTGCATTCTTGAGGCAGAGTTGGTCGTTTGGAGTGATAAAAGAGGGGATATAACAGACTTCAACAAGCTTCGAAAATTCGTGTCTCGGGCTGGTACCTACATAGGCATTGACAATGACTCTCCGTAAGTAAAGGTCCTACCTAAGATATTATCAGCCATACTGACGGTTCAGGCCCCAACCATATGAGCATCTCATGCTGGTCTTCTTCGATGTACTTCTTCTTGACGATGATATTTGCTTGAAAAAGCCTCATCGTGAAAGGCGTCTCCTTCTTCAAAATCTAATCAAGGCAATCCCTGGCCAAGCTGCAGTCGCTGAACAAGAAGTGATGAGCTTTGATCGGCCAAATTGCTACGAACGCCTTGATGCTGTTTTCGCGAAGGCAATTGCTCATAGATGGGAAGGGTTGGTTCTTAAGGCCTGCGAAGAGCCATATTTCCCAATGAATTCTGCTGAAGGCAGCAGATATTTTGGCCGGTGGATCAAAATGAAGAAAGACTACATCCCTGGTCTCGGTGATACTGTTGACCTGACGATTATTGGAGGAAGCTATGATCCGCGAGACGCGCATGCAATTTCATCGCGAAAGCCATTGAAATGGACACACTTCCTGATTGGATGTCTCTTGAACAAGGACGATGTTCTTTCTTCAGATGAGAGACCCCGATTCCGAATTCTTGATACAGTGAACCATCATTCCATGCACCGAAGTCTCATGCTGTCATTAAATCAATTGGGCGAGTTTCAAGCGCAAGATCCAGATGAATTTATCGATTTCGCCATTGAATACGGAAACAAAAACATTCCACGGGCATCCGCGATCTTCAAGCGGCCATTTTCTGTTGAGATCGTGGGCGCAGGATTTGACAAGCCAGCGTGTGCAAGATACTATACTCTTCGATTTCCTCGCCTCCTCAAAATACACACAGACCGGACATATGAAGACTCGGTATCTTTTCAAAAGTTCCAGCGCCTCGCAGACGAAGCGAGGTCGGTGCCCATGGAAGACATATGCGAGGAGCAAGAGTTCTGGCGCAACAAACTCCAAATTGGAAGTGGGCACAACCATTACATTGACAGAAATGAGACGCCATCCCGGGCATCAAGCGCAGGGTTTAGCGAACGCCCAAGTTCAAAAGATTCAAATGCGACGGCTAGTGATGAAGAAGATACATGTGACAACATCGAAGGTCATGATAAAAGTAATATAGCTTCACAAGCTACGGAGAGCCCCAAAAGTGGCCACAAGCGCAAAGCCACTCCCGATGTTCATTCTGACGGATCTCAATCTCCTGGAGCGTTTGGAAATCTTTCCAATCATAGCTCTGCTCTTACAGAGATTGAAAATCTTTCTCAACGCCACAAGCAGCGCAGGATAGAGTCCTCAGACGAACCTTCCTCTAAATCAACGAGTCTGACCCAGAAGTTTTCGGAATCTACAGTCATTATTGAGGAGGAAGATGATTCTTCGAAAAACCATGAAATGGCCGGTCCTAAGGTCTCTTCCAGCTCCTCCCCTTGCCTCAATGCACCCGCTGTTGACGAAAAACATCGCATGCGATCCCCGTTGGCCACAGTCCCAACCTACCGCGTGGGGGAAAAGTCCACCAGTCACAAATTCCTTCAGTCTATGTGCTCTGATGAATCAAAACAGCTGCTTCTCCAATCAAATCCACAAGCAGTTTCTCAAGGGATGTCATTTGGCATTGTCCTCATCAACCCGACCTTGACCTCCTTAGGTCGAGAGATCAACATGATGGCAGAGTCTGTCCTTGAACTTGCTAAAGATCAAGCATATTCTCTTCCATCGAAGGGGACGATTTTCTTTTTGGATCACCTCTTCCATGAACAAATTTACGATCCGGAAGGCCTCGAATTTTGCATAAGGAATATTTGGTCCTACATTGGACGTCAGCACTACTATGGGTGCCTTCAGTGGGATAACTCTGAATTGCAAGAGAAACCCTCAAATTCCGAGTTGGGTAGCAATGACAAGAAGCCTGCATTTTCGGTGAGCTTCGACCAGGATAAGATCTTGGTATTGGGAGAATACACTTCGCTTCAACCGCTCGTCCACTGTGGAGATGGGCAAAGCTCTGTATAATAATGATAATAATATAGGCACTGAGTGCGGGAATTTGGGATATAAATAATTTAATAAATCTAAAAACGTTGAAGTGCCACATCTGCCACCGGGAAAAGGATATTGAACGCCGCGCTATCATGCCAACCTCATAATAACATGCCCGAGTTCAGGCGGTATTAGTCTCCGCCTTCTCTTCTCGCACGAACGTCGCTCATGAGAGCCCTTGCTTCTTCTACTTCCATTCCATCCTGACAGAGCTCTCCCGCGAGTTGATCTGCACGATCCAAGTCTCCTTGTCGTAATGCATATTGAGCCAACCACAGGCGAGCCCGAGAAGTGGTAGCCGTTGGACCAGTGCCGTGATATGCCTCACTGTTCATAGAGTCGTCATTTTGCATACCAAAGGAGGACGTGCGAGGACGATTGCGTCGTCTCCGTTGTCTAGATTGTTGCCGCGATTCATCTTCATCTCTATCTGAGTTGCCAGACTCGTCATCGCTCCGAGCGGCATTCTCTGAAGCAGACGAGTAGGTATCTTCGTCGGAGAGATTTGCATCAACAGGGGCACCTCCGGATTCTTGTTGAAGAGTCAGCTCCATGTACGCAGCCGCCTCCTCTTCGTCGTCCAGGCGCTCATAGAGAGTCGCGATTTGATGAAGTGTTTCGGTGTCAAGGATCTTGCGAGTTCCTCCGGTTGGGCTCCCTCCAGCTCCAGCCCCAGCTTCTGCCAGGTATGAACCCGCAACCAGGGCACGCTTAAGGGCTTGAATACTCTGTTCGATACGTCCCATTTTAGCGTAGCAGGATCCTACAGCTTGCCACATCTTCGAGTCATATGGCTGGAGAGCTGCGGCACGCTGGTAGTAGAACAAGGCGTAGAAAGACATATCTAGAACTTCATAAGCCTGGCCTAACCCATACCAAGCACGATAATCCTTGCGGTTGACGTCGACGGCTCGGCGATAGGATTCAATGGCAGTATGAGTATTCTTCATCTCAATGTACTCATGGCCCATCAGAGTCCATGCGGACAAGAAATTGCGATCAAGAGTCAGAGCGCGGCGGAAGTACATGACGGCCTTTTCGTGCTCAGATTTTAGTGAGTAGTAGTTTCCCACAACACAGCATGTTTCTGGGCGAAATTTGTCGGTAGCCGTGGCGATTTGAGCCACGAATGCAAGTTGAGGTCGAGCGCCCATGACGTAGAGTATGTTGGAATAATGGTCAAGACTATCAAGACGATGAGGCGAAGTAGCAAGGATCTCGTTGAAAACTTCAGAGGCTTGTTCAAAGTCTGCATGGAATCGCTATAAGTTCTGGCTAGATCGAGGGATTGGGAGATTCAATTACCTTTGGAGTGATAGTGAAGTAATGCTTCCTGGGTCTTCAAGAAGGCGCTGCTTGGGAAGAGCTGCCCAAGTTCTGCGACGGCTTTCCATGTTTCATCGGTGGTCTGGTACAGCTCCTGGTTGCAGAATACATGGAAAACCAGAGTCATGATATTTTGTGGTAATTGACCCACAATTTGCTTTAACTATCGACAGATTCTTGTCAGCGTATGCAATCATAATGAGCCTCGTTAAGAAACATACATCTTCATTATTAGCCAATAAGTCGCTCAGTTCCTGCCACGCACCCCAGTGGAATGGGTTTTGATGTACGCTGCGGATGAGCCACTTCTTTGCTGCTTCCTCGTTGCGGCCCTTGAGCAAAACAACCGCGTAAAGATATTCCAGCCATCCATGGCCTTTGTCTCCCAGTCCCTTTGCATTTCGCTCAAGAAGCCAGCCCTCCAGACCGCGTGCTAGATCTGGAAGCTCTCTGTTCACTGCCGTTCCTCCATCGGCGGGGCCGAGTACCATTTCTGTCTCCTCATCTTTGCGCTTCTCCCCTGCTAGGTATTTGGCGTATAGAGCGAGAAACAGAGACTTTTGACTGAGTTTAGGGTATGGGTTTCTGCGGACTTGATTCTTGCTCTGAAATGGCGATGATTTTTCTTTGCCCTTAAGCGATGTCCGCCCTTGCTTGGGCTTCGAGTTTGGTGAAATGACGGAGAGGGGTACCGGCGGAGTTGTTGGCGGGAGGAACACGGCGGCGCAACGATCGAATTCACGGGTGTCGAAGTAGGATTTGGCAAGAAGGTATTTGTAAGATTCTTGGGCCTCGAGAGCTGCCTCTGTTGGGTCTTCTTCGTGCAGGTATGGATTTGTTTGTGGAGGAATTGGGTCTGTAATGTCCATGGGAGATTCGGGATCGGTGTCGTCTTGATCAAGTGTTGCAAGGGAATCTAGCATCTCTGCAGCCCTGGTAGGATCATGAGTATATTAGGCAAACTCCTGCTTTTTCTGAAACATACCACTTTGCTGATTGATACAAACATCTCTCTGAACACTTAACTGCTGCGTTCTCAAGCTGGAACCTTAAGGTCTGGACAATTTCCGGCGTAAGATGCGTAATATCCATGGTTGATGATCGGGCAGAGGGGTTGCGCTACTACTTTGTATGAATAACAAGTTTGCGGCCGAGGGAGCCACGCGCGAGCGAGATGCGCCTATACTGAAGTTCGTTTGCCGGGGCTTGTCATTGATCGCGAGCTGCTTTCTGGCAGGCGCGTGGCGATAACATAGTAAATATTGGCGGTGGCCCTTCCCGCCCGGGCAGTATGTTTACCGCCTGCCCTGATGCATTTACCGCTCTGGGCGGTGAAGTCTCTCGGGGATTATTTGCTTATTTGCCCTACTAACCCTTTCCGAATCCTACTCTTATCCTACGATCTATCTTATATTGTAATGTGATTTTCATCTAATTGAAAAGACGCGAGACCTCAATCATAGGCTTAAAGCTGTTTAGCTAGCAAGCCAGCCTCCAATTTTTACATATTACTCAGAAAACTACGGAATTGATGGAATTATGTCCCGGTAGTGATGGAGATGGTGTTCTGGGGGCAGAATCCTTATTATCTATCATTGCACCTTCCCACTTGTTGAGCGCCATAACTTAAATAGTGGCGGTATAACAGCAACCCAGTAAGCTGGAACATCGGTGGACGCAATTTCCGGTGGAAATGAATCTTTCGTCATAGAATATTTTTTTCAGAAAAGGATGAAGTGGAATTGAATTGTCCAGACCTGTCGCGTTTCACTGTGGAGTGTGCATAAACATGCAAACCGGCCAAACGCGCCAAGCTTCAGGTCCCTCCGCGGGGGGGAAACAGTTGGTCCCATTATTGTTTGCGACTCCTTTTGCTCTGCTTTCATCTTTCAATTTCACTGAACATGGCAACCACTACCAAGCGTGCTGATTTTGAGGCCGTCTGGCCTGGTCTGGCCCAGGACATTCTGGCTCACGCTAAGAAATATAACCTTCCCCAAAATGCCCTCGAATGGTTTGAGAAGGTGGGATATGCCCCTCACACCGAAATTTGGCCCAATCTACCAATTGATCTTCAGCTAACCAGTATATTCGATTGATAGTCTCTCAACGCTAACACTCCTGGCGGCAAATTGAACCGAGGTCTCTCTGTTCCCGACACTGGTCTTGCCCTCCTGAAGAAGCCCCTCACCGATGAACAATTCGAGCACTTGAGCATCCTGGGTTGGTTCACCGAGCTTCTCCAAGCCTTCTTCCTGGTGAGCGATGACATTATGGACAGCTCCATCACCCGCCGTGGTCAGCCCTGCTGGTACCGCCAAGAGGGTGTTGGCCTCATTGCCATCAACGATGCCTTCATGCTCGAAGCATCCATCTACCTCATCCTCAAGCAGCGCTTCCGCTCCCACCCCGCCTACATTGATCTGGTTGAGCTCTTCCACGAGACCACCTGGCAGACTGAGTTGGGTCAGCTTTGTGACCTGATCACTGCCCCTGAGGACAATGTGAACCTTGACAACTTCTCCCTGGAGAAGTACATGTTCATTGTTACCTACAAGACCGCCTACTACAGCTTCTACCTGCCTGTCGCTCTTGCTCTGCACTACTTGCAGCTGGCCAGCGAGGAGAACCTTAAGCAGGCTCATGATATTCTGATCCCTCTGGGTCAGTACTTCCAGATCCAGGATGACTACCTGGACAACTTCGGCGACCCCGAGGTTATTGGTAAGATCGGAACCGACATCCAGGACAACAAGTGCTCCTGGTTGGTCAACCAGGCCATCAAGCGCGCCACTCCTGAGCAGCGCGCTATCCTCGACGCCTCCTACGGTCGCAAGGACAAGGAGCACGAGGCCAAGGTCAAGGCTGTTTTCAACGAGCTCAAGCTGGAGGAGCTCTACAAGGAGTACGAAGAAAACGTTGTTGGTGAATTGCGCACCAAGATCGCCGCCGTCGATGAGGCGAGTGGCCTTAAGAAGGAGGTCTTCGAGGCCTTCCTGGCCAAGATCTACAAGCGCACCAAATAGAGTGCCTGTACTGGTGCTGGACATAGACTTAATACCCGGTCCTTTACGATGTGGGATGACTAGACGCATGAATCTCTCAAGAAATATTATGAAAAGTTTATAATTTCGGGCACTGATCACTATCAATTACTCCTATACATCCTCGTAACGTCGCTCTGTCATTGTCGCTATAGACCCCTTCACTAGATAATGAAAAGGCCAGTTTTCCGAACATCGCGGCTTTCCTTGGACAGGGCCTATTCCTTTGCAATTCCAGAATGAATTATTAAAAAATAAGGGCCAGCTCTTGACATCTTGTTTTTGTGACTGGATAGTCAAGAGCATCTGCAGTCCTCCTTTTTCCTTCGCCCCACGACTTGCCGGGTCGGGGATAGCGGCACCCAGTAGTCGTCTGAGGCCGCGTGGGCTCGTTTCCAATTTTCGGCGTAGCTGGCCGCGTTATGACGAGTCCCAGTCTCAAATTTGAAATTCTACTATCTTTCTCATATCCATCAAAAGTTAATTGCTGAAGATGATCGCCCAACTTGCTTGTGAACGAGCAAAATGTTATGGTTCTTGTTGATAAAGCTGTCGGCACTAGCGCTATCAACATTGCCCACCGCATTAGCTGACGTGGAGACGCATTTTCGGTCGGAGAAATATACACATGGCTTTGAAGGAGCAGTGCCACTGCAGCAGTACACATCGGAGCCAATTCTGGGACTGGTTCCCAATTACCAACAGCACAGCGCTGGCTGTGATGATGGGCTATTTACTATCTTGGCGCCTCGCGGTTCACATATCCATCATCCCGGTCCTATGATACTTAATGACCAGGGACACCTTGTTTGGTACAAAGAATATGGTACTACTTACAGTACCAATATCTACGATTATAAGGGTGAACCGTATCTTGCTTTCTGGTCGGGCAAAGATGCAATCGCTGGGCATGGGTCAGGGAAAATGTACATGGTCTGTCCCCAAGCCCTCACATGCAAGGTTCTGAGCAAATGAGACGAAGCTAACTGGAATAAATGCAATAGCTTAACTCTAATTATGAAGAGGAGTTTATAATATCTGCCAAAAATGGACTTTCGGCAGACCTGCATGAATTCCATATTACGCCCGATGGCACAGCGATATTCGTAGCCTACGATCTCGCATCCAAAGACCTCAGTGCTGTGAACCAGTCAGATTCTGGCTGGATTTGGGACGGAAAATTCCAAGAAGTAGACATTGAAACAGATGAGCTTCTTTTTGAATGGCATGCGTCTGATCATTTCTCAGTCAACGATGTCGAGCGTGGGCCTGAGGGAAATGGAGACTACTCCAGCGAGCCATGGGACTACGTCCATATAAACAGCGTCGACAAAGATAATCGGGGCAACTTTTTGGTATCTCTTCGGTATACAAACTGCATTTCTTACATTGATGGCACCACTGGTGATGTACTTTGGAGACTTGGTGGGAGGAATAGCTCATTCCTGGACCTGTCAGAGGGAGCCGCGACGAACATAAGCTGGCAACATCATGCTAGATTTCAACCGAATCATGATCAAGAAAACAGTACACGAGCGATTTCCATCTTCGACAACTCCTCTCGCGGAGAAGGTGCACCTCAAAATCCCAGTCGCGGGTTACTGATCGATATCAATGAGACGAACATGACGGTTTCTGTTCGCAGGCAATACTGGAGCTCCTCTCTTATCAGTAGCCAGTCGCAAGGCTCAATGCAGATTATGGATAACGGTCATGTTATTCTGGGATACGGGTATAATCCTGCTTGGGCTGAATTTTCTTTCGAAGGAGAACTTCTTTGCGAGGTACACTTTGGACCCCGTGATGGCTTCGGTTCAGGTCAAATCGAATCTTACCGAGTGTTCAAACAGCCATGGATTGGCCGACCCTTGACTTTGCCTTCCGTCGCCTTGTCTGGCAGTGCAGCCTTTGTGAGCTGGAATGGCGCTACTGAAGTGGCCACATGGGTGCTTGAAGGGTCATCCAATGACCCAGAGAATGTAATCAATCAAGCATTTGTGTTCATTGCCGCAGTTCCAAAGGCTGGCTTCGAAACGAAGATTCCCATTCCGTCTGATACGCCATATAGAGCACTTCGTGTCGCTGCTTTCGATAAAGGAGGTGTATTTATCAATGCGACCGGCTCTTTGGAATGGTCCCCAGAAAGGATGGATGGCGAGATAGCCGTCTATGGAAATGGCGAGAGCAAACCTCTGCATTCAATGAGCACCATCACAACGCCTGCTGCATTTGGAATGGGTTTCATGGCTGCTGCGGGGCTATTGTTTCTTGTATGGTTGTCATATCGACTGACACAAACTAAGAGGGGAGAACGTCTCCTAGACTCAATTCGGGGAAAGCACAATGGCGTTTGGCAAGCTATTTATTCTGACCAGGAGCTGGATGATCTAGACGAGTTTATGCCCGAGCAACGTGATAATGAAGCTTTACTTCGAAGCAAATAGTCAATAGAGTCTACATACACATCAAAGGATCAATTTAATCGCGTTCTTTTCATTACCAATGTTCAGTCAATTTCAAAAAAACGAATTCGTGGTATGTGACATTGTGGCTACAATCAGATGCTAATCAATTGGCAAACGATTGAGGATGCCTTTTTCAATTCCAATTAATTGGCAATCGATTGACAAACGATTGAGGATAAGTTTTTTTACGTCCAATCGGTTGCCAATCAATTGGCAAAAGGTTGAAAATGCCTTTTTCAATTCAAATCAGTCAACCAATCTCCTTATATCTAACCAAGTCAATTTAAACTCCCGAGGTCAACGATCTTCTTCAAATATCCAATAACCATCACCCCATAAAAAGTACAAATCCTGCGCCTAATCAGAGTCCTCGAAAATTGGCTCTGCCTCAACAATCCCCATTCCATCATGAGGAGGTGTCCATATTTTAATCACTCGGAATCCAGCACTTTCCAAAAGCTCATTCCACTGATACTCGCTCCGCTCCATAGTATTGGTCGAGACAAGCATCAACAAATCCAACAAAGTAGCTAAAAGCGGTGCCTCTGTCGCAGGCATAATGACTTCCTCGATTATCAATTTCGAATATCCTTTCTTCGATGCATTCCTGATATAGCGAAGAATTTGCTGGCATTCAGAGTTGGACCAGTCATGCATGATGCGTTTCATGTAATAGATTCTCGCCCCTGGTTCCAACGACTTAGCGTTTCTCGTTATAGATTGTCGTATCCACAAACCTTGTATAGGCTGTGCTTTGAATAAATCCAAAGGCACACGCTCGATGCTATCATCAACATCCGCAGTCTCTAACACAAACGCCTGATCTTCTAACACAAGACGGCCCGGGGCATTTGGGAACTTTTGTTGGAAGATTTTCACGTCGTGGCCTCCTCCTCCAGCAACATCTACAAGAAGGACATTATCATCACTCTTGTCAGCTCCCTCAATTAGACGCTCTTGAGCAGGGAACCAGTCCACCCAGCGTGTTTTGTCTCCCCAGCCTGCGCCCATGAATGCCTGGAAGTCTTCTTGTGCCTCGGGAGAAGAGGCGAAAATGGCCCATATGGGATCTTTCGTTTGCAATGTATCTTGTAGAACGCCATCATTTGACGAATCGGAAATCTGATAGTTGTTCTTGCGATAGTACGCTGGCATATTCGCCCAGACGGGACCCGCGATATCGAATCTAAAGATCGCCTGTGAATAAAATGAATATCAAATGCTATCAGCAGTCTTACACTCCTCTTATCGCACCGATACTCGCTCGCGATATCAATTCTCGAGTGATGTCGTTGGCGGAATAGAGTTTTGGCCCTGACTCATGTACATATCCCATTCCTGTGAGCAGGCGCAATGTTCTTTCTAGTATACCATTGCAGGTTAGTATGAGCAACGAGTAACGATAGAGACAATACCAAGTAAACTAAGATCTGCATTCTTGATACTAGCTAGCTCCTCTAGACTAATAGCTTCTTGTCTTTGCGCAAGAGTGTTGAAGATGTCTAGGTCAATTCCCATTCTGATGCAGCTCAGTTGGGCAGACTTGTCCCCGATCAGCGACGGGCTTAGTGGTGTTGAAGTCGAACTTACAGAGAAAGCCATCTTCAATACCTCATTTCGAGGCTTTTCCAGCGAAAGAGACATTCCATGACACATTTTGAGAGCTGCCGCTCGGTCCGACTCGTTGAGCTCATCCTTGAGAGTAGAAGCCGCTCTAGTGACTTGGTCAAGGAGGCTCATAAACTGCTCAGTATTCATCGACATGTTTGGAAATTATCCAAATGATAATGCTTCCCGGATAGGAGAGATACGCTTGAAGTGAAAATGGGCATTCTCGATTCTTATCCTCCCAACAGGGAATTGTCTTTCCCCAGTCGAATATTCCATCAATAGGATGGGGGACGCCTGATAGCTTCGAAGTCAATGGAGGGGTGCACATGAATGTGCCTTTGAAACTAGACATCATTGGTTTGCGAGATTCAACTTATGCAACGGAGACATCCTTCGCAAACATTGCGGCGATCTAGGCCAATTTTGTGTCTGAATATGACGTGGACGTATCAGGGGGGAGGCTGTAAGCCTTGAAATGGGGTAATGATGGCCGATTGGCTCTTGAGGTAAACTTTTCGTGGGGATAACAGCTATGTATGCGGCGAAAGATAAGGAACGTGTGCCCCGAATAGGTAAACCCCACCGGCAGGCACGATGATACGTCAGAAATGACAGTACTAGGTTCAGGCCATTCCTAACTTTTGATTGTTCTACTAAGGGCTTGGTTGATGTTACGGAAATTTCTTATGATTTCTGATACATGACTAGGCCAGATAAAAGAGTGAAACCCTAGTCGAAACACGGTAAACTACCAGACGACTAGACATCTAAGCAGCTGCGCCAATTTCCAGACGCTTGAAGCCGCCCTTCTCAGCAACCTCTTCCTGCAGCGCCGCCATGCGCTTCTGGTCACCAGTAGGGTCAGTCGAGTCCTCATCCAGAGTCCAAGACAGGTACTTGTTGGTGTAGTTGGAGACGAAGCTCTCATCCAGAATACCCAAACGCTTTCCATAGTTCGTAACCTTCTGCCAGTCACGGGCTACATTCTTAAGGTCCCGGCTGAAGTAAGCGTAAGAGCGCTCGAAGATCTTCCGGTTCACAGGAGTAGCCATGATAGGCTTGACATCGACGTACTCCTCGTAGGTAGCAGCCGGGTTAGCTAGGACATCGTCTGTAGCACGCTTAACGGCCTTCATGAACTTAGACACCTTCTCGGGGTTGGCAGCGATGAAAGCGTCGTTCGCAATGTACAGGATTGAGCAGAAGCAGCAGCAGCCTAGCTCGGCGAGCTGGTCGATGCGGAGCATCTGGACGTCGTCGCGGGGACGGCCCTGCTCGGCTAACCACTCGGCCAGCTCGACCATCTGCACGTTCTCGAGACCGATGCCGGCGTCGATGTCGCCGCGGATGATCGCCTTGGTGACGTTCATTCCGCAGCGGACGGCGGTGTAGTCGTCGGTGGTCATGCCGTAGTACTTGGTCAGCTCGTCGATCTGGATCTTGCCGAACTCGCCGACGTAGCCGATGCGCTTGCCCTTGAGGGAGCGGAAGTCGGGGCTGATGCCGCTGGACTTCAGGTAGACGACACCGGTGAAGGGCTCGTCGAGGAGAGAGCCGATGGAGGTCACGGGGAAGTCACGAGCTTTGGCCTAGAGTCATGGTAATTAGATATTGATCGGTATGAAGGCTTTTGGACACATACTGCGAGAGTGTGGATCATGGCCTTGAAGCCCATGTCGACCTTGCCGCTTCCGATGATCTCGGTGACATCGGAGGGGTCATTGGGCTCCAGGAGAGCGACCTTGAGGCCCTCATCCTTGAAGTAGCCTCGCGACTGGGCGAGGTAGAGGGGGGCGTGGTACGGGGTGGCGTGCCTTGAAGAAACTTAGCCTACATCCTCATATCTAAGGCCAAAGCCTCAAGCTTTATCAATCAATATTAGCATACCAGTTGGTCAAAAAGGTGATCTTGTCGGTAGACATGATGGCGGGTATAGATCAACTATTAACTTAAGATCGAATTAGTATGCCCACATTGTGTGCATCTGTGCTGGCTTGCACTACGAAAGCCTAGACAAATCAGCAGCACAAGACAAACACAGATGCACAAAAAAGGGGGAACAATCAAAAGTCACGCATGTCCTTTCGCTAGAATTATCTAGATCAAGTTTTGACAGTATAATCTCAGAACGGCCAATCAGCCACCATGACCTCTTTCGAGCACCATGGAAGCTAACTGAACCGAACACCTGTCATGCGTGTGCAGTGACTGTTATACCAAGTACAATACCTTGACCCGTGATCATCTCGGCGAAAATAACAGTCCAGGGACTCCCCGCGGGGATCCGGGACTAAGACGTGCGCGGCTCCATTGCAGGAGAGTCGTACCGGTGGTAGACTAGATTTGGAAGAATCGAATTCTAATTGAAAGAACAAAGAGAAGTGTCAAGAAGTCCAAAGAGGGGTTGAGGGGTAGGGCTGTTAAATAGCTGGCTCAGGTGGGGTTAATCGCCAAGGTTCTTCGCGAGTCCATCATAGATCATAGCTGCATCACGAGAAATAGCTCACCGGCGGCAGACCTGGAACGCAGTACTCCGTGCCTATCAAAAGGGACATAAAGCTCTCCACAGCCCCAATGTGGTTCGCAATTAACTTCATGGGTGCATCCACTGCGTCTCCGAGTTCAACCGCTCGTGGAGTTGGCCAAGAACCTTCTCGGCAAAGATCGCGAAGATCAAATCGTGCTAATTTGATCACCCCTCAATGCCGAAACACGGGAAGGGTAGATCACTAGTAGGCAAAAAAGGGTAATTTGAAATGTTCTGGTTATGTATAGCTAATGTAGGAGATCCAAATAAAAAAACGTATGAAGGCTTCCAGGATGCATGGGAGATTGATTACACAGTGACGTCAAGTAGTACTTTGGCAAAGAGAGGAAAGGAAAGGAAATAACACCAAATGCATGAGACCATACTGCGGGGTCGAGTCAGATCCCCCCGCCTTAGACTTCCTTCTCCTCGGGGCTGTGGCCTGACCCATTAACAGGAATGCTGTCCAAGGGAGACTGTGGGCGATCCGCAGCCTTGCGATTGCGGAGGGTGAGTGGGAAGAAGTGCTCATCGGGTTCCTCTTCCTCGCTGTTATTCAATTAGTAAATTCAATGGGTTAAGTAGTGGGGGCGAAAGTCTTACGGAAGTTTCCAAGCGATGTAGTCCTCTGTGCTCAACCCCTCACGGCCCTCTTGAAGTGAGGCAAAGTCACCAGGGGTCATCATGCCTGAGCGGTCGCGTGGGGAGCCGGGGACAGAAAGAGGGCGAGAGATCTTCTGATCGGTGCCACCAATAATGTCGAAGTAGTCCTCTGTTCCTTCAAACGAGGTGGGGTAGGCTAATTGATGTTAGAATGTTGAGACGGAAACAAAGGGAGTAAAACTGACCTCTTCGCAAAGCAAGCTGGCGAGCCTTGACGTATTCCATTCCCATGCGCTTCCAATCCAAGAGGTCACTCAGACGCTCAGTACGGTTACGCTGGTTGATTCGTTGACGTCGGCTCTTGAGTGTGAATTGGTACATGAAGTCTGTGAGCTGGTTGACAGAGTCATCCACGCCCTTCAGTCGACGATCAACAATGTAGATACCATAGTCGGAAGAGTTCTCGATCAATTCCTCCATGTAGCATCCAAATCCAGAAAGATTGGTTGTGATACTGGGGACACCCATGACTGTGCACTCAGCAGGAGTGTAACCCCACGGCTCATAGTACGATGGGAAAACACCCAAGTGAGTTCCACGGACGAAGTCGTCATAATCCAGAGGAAGGACCGGGTTGGAGGCGTTCAGGAACTCAGGGTGGAAGACAATCTTGACACGATCGGACTCTTGGTTGAACATCTCCACACGGCGCAGCTGGTTCAAAATGGGGTCCTCGTGGTCATTGACCATGTTGTGGGTGACGATGGGAGGCAGACCGTGTCGCTTCATGGCGAACAAACGACGTCGGAGGAGCACACGATCCTGGCTGGTGATAAGATCCTTCTCATCGGGCAATTTGTCTCCCTCCTTCCAGGAAAGGCACCGCTCGTACATGCGCTTTCCAATGCCCTTCTCAATGTTCTCAATTGTATCGCGGAGAGATTTGACGACAGCTTGGCCCTTGAGCGATTCCACAGTCAGAGATGAGGTCTGGGCAGGCATAATGATGAATGCGACAACGGTGGTGTCCGAGCCGCTGTTCTTCAAGCGAGAGTTGAGACGGGCCAATCCCTCGATGAACATGTCTACACCCTTGTTACGGAATTCGTACCGACCAGCGGTGAAGAGGTAGATAGTGTTGTCGAGATCGAAGTTGTTGTGTCCGTAGAAATGACCCCGGACGAAGTCATTGATCTTCTCCTTCGCTTGGGAGTGGAGGTTCTGGAACTCGTGCATAGCAGAGAACTTCTTCACGTTCAGACCATTGGGCAAAACACCGTCAGGCTTACGCTTGAGCAAGTGCTCACTCTCAAAAGCGGTGATGTGCGACACGGTGGTGAAGACATCACAGCTGTGAGCAGCAGCACGTTCAATGCAGTATCTGTGGTAGATGCCGCGCTTTCCAGCCTCGGAGTCCACATCGAAATGCTGGAGGTTGTTATAGAAATCCACGGAGCCAGCGCACAGGTATCGACCCAGAAGAGTAGCGTGTGTCGTGAAAATGGTGGTCAAATCCATGTGGCGCTTCTTAGTCAATGGCAAGGCGACACCTGCCAGCCATTCGTGGAAGTGGGCCACCACGGCCCGGCGCCGCTCATGAGCAATGTACTATTAGCAATGGGTTAGCAAATCAATTTCAGAGCAAGCAAATTTCCGTAGGAGCTGAGTGCAATCACGTACCTCTCCCAAGAACCAAGCTACGAGATAACCAAATACAATTGCCTCATTGGTCTCATGATCGGCGTCGGGGGAAGGAATCCCAGAGGTGTTCCACAGATCGCCCTTCCACTCGCCCAACCAGGGGTAGCCAGTGCCGGTATTGATCAGGAGGACGCGCGGGGCGCCCTCGATCAGCCAACGGCCGTAGACAATCTCAATGCCGCGTGAAGCCATGGAGGCAATGGTCTCGCGCATTGCCGGGCTCGTCGGGGTGAGTTCTTCAACCTCGACAGCTGCCGAGGCCTTGTTAAGTGGCCCGATCAAGGTGTAGCGCTCTCCATACTCGGCCGTGGTGACGGGGGCCTTGGATTTGAGGACCGAGTAGATGCCGCCGACACGGTTAGCTACCTCGGTGGCCACCTCGAAGAGCATGTGGTTGCGGACATCGCGCTTGATCGGCTCGGAACCGTTCTCGTCAGCCATGGCGAGCAGGATGATAGCTGATATCGTCCAGAGGAAATCTGGAGAAAAGAAAAACGAGAGAGGGGAAGGACGAGAGGATTAACAGCTCTGGGTCCGAGCGCGGGGGAGGGAGAAATCTGGGAAGTTGAATCCCAGATTTCTCCCCCAGCCACCTCCACTTGGAGCTGTCCCCGCGTTCACGGATTTGCCACGGGGGGGGGCGCTTTACTACGCACTCGGTCCTCTCGAGTCTTTGCTATGGACGGGGATCTACTCCGTACCCTGTCGCCTGATCTTCTCCCATCTTTCATGCCCTTTCATGCCTTTTCACACCTTCGCCCCTTTTCCAATTTTCTTGGAGAGCTCTCAAGCTAGGCCTGTCTGAGCGAATCCACCAAAGGCTAGCGTCTTTTAACCGGTTCAGCAGCAAGCAGCTGGCTCTGGCCCGATGAAACACCGTGCAACGAGTGTATCGTCGGTCTAATTGGAGACTCCCGAAGCAGCCGCCGGTCAGCCCCCGTTTAACGGTTACGGCCTGCCGTGCAAAGCTGGGGTGCAAATCTTCCTAATGTAACACTGAAACCTGGTCCAGAGGTCCAAGTCCCCTGGAAACTCGGCAGAACACGAGTGCGTGCACAGGCAAAGCCAGCGACAAGCTGGAGATATCGGCACCGCAGCTCGGGCCGGTACGTCGATCATTGTCAATGCTCGTATCAGCGTCTTTGCGTCGAGGGTTCGAAAAGTGGTGGCTTAGCGGCCCCCAGTCTCCATTCTGGGGAGAGCTGCATGACATCATGGAGGGGTCCACAAGGTGTGGAGGCTGCTTACTGGCTTGTAGTCGCGGGGAATGCCAGGAAGCCATCTGCAAGCCTGCAAGCCTGCAAGCCTGCAAGCCTCCAAGCCTTTCAGGGCTGATGAGGGGGAGATCCTGGGAAGTGCCTGACCGGAGCGGTAGCCGAACTATAAGTTCTCTGCGCGGACCACGGCTTCACCTCAAACGCTCAAACCTTGAAATCTTCCGCTTGCAAGCTCGGACCAGCACTATAAGCCTGACATCTACAGCGTCGCCCAGCTACGGGCTCGAGCTCTGTACTAACTATGATTGGGTCGGTTTTCTCGGGTCTCACGTTCGTCAACTCTGCGACGCTTGCAAACCATATGTGGATACAGAACTATCAATTCGTGACAGGCGTTTCACCATCGCAGTATTCACTAGTAGTTCGACCATTATCAGCTGTATGTAGCAAGATGCTGTGAGACACGGTTTTTGTGTGAATCAGATTAGTTGTGAAATTTTCACTTGAAGTCGTAGCGTGGTGTCCGGGCATAAATCGTCCCGTTTCCTTAAGTTCGCCGCAGCCTTGGAACTAATTTGACCTCCGGGATTCTCACGCGCAGGCGCACCAGAATGAACTTGGACATGTTCAGAGCCCACTGGTACGAGCAACTTGGATTCATCGCAACTTGACGTGACCATGCACGACTCGTGTCTGCCATCCCTCATGGGAGTTATCGATGTACTCCTTTGTCCCATCCACAGTGTATGGCATAGTATCCAGCAACGGCCGAAGCGCGAAAAGCAACGAGTACGACAAAGCGACCGCGATCTACAGCCATTCCACGAAGACACTGCCGATGAACATCCAACGTTATCCTACGCCGACACCTGGCAGGGTCACCGGCGTCGAGACCGGCCGCGCTTTTACTCCGGAACCCTCGACGTGTCGACTCTTTGTCTAGCCACCGAGACGCCTGCTGGACAGATGCCCGATGAGCTTACACCTAATAAAGACACCCCCGTTAATCAAATCTCGGTTCATGAGATCTCCGCTCGAGAAGCTGCCGCCGAGGCTCTCGCTGGAAAGAACCCATCTGTCACATCTATCGCCGTTGTCTCCCTCGCACCACGCCATCCAAGCATCAGACTCTCAGGCCTGTCGATTGACTTTGATGGCTTCATGAAATCGCCAACTATGGAGTCGCTGTGCGAATACCCTCCCATTGCAGAACCCGAGCATGTCTTCGTGCGAAACCCATTGATCTCGCGCCAAGATCGTCGTACCTTCTTGAAGACTGCACAGGAATCCTATCATGAAATCCTAAAGGATATCCCTATCACAGAATCTACAATTCCCGAGAAGTCGTCGCCCTTCAGCTCGAGAACTTCCTCTTTCACCAGAACATTCTCTGCTCGCCAGAGTGTAAGCAGCGTGACGACTTTTTCCTCGCTCAAGCTCGGTGAATGGGGTCAACGCACGCTTTATGACATTCGATCTATCGGTTCACGGGATGGAACGCCTTTGTATCGCTCCTACTGGTGATACCCATGTTCTGTTTCTACAGCAGTGTTTCATGTTGAATGCATGAGTAGGCCTTGACCGGGAAAACATATTTGTGCAAGCGACCGATCGATTCATCTACTTTAGCAGATACAAAATCTGACAGCGACGACCTTTTGTGACCTACTAGTTTAATCAATACCTAAAATTTAACTTATGATGCCTACCTTTCTCGAGCTAAGACATTTACTAGTAAAGCTAAGCACCCGCCAACGGGTCCGTGGTGATGGTTTCGGCAAGATTCGACCCGAAGCCGGAGCCACGCGACCGATCGCAGTCCCAGAGAGCTTGCTAATCCTTCTAGATCGCTAGCTTCCTTGAATCGCAACTACTATGACATTCGACCCCCACCAGACCCTTTTTCGCGCGGAAAAGCCCAGATCGACCAACGATCGTCCGCCATTCGCTGCATGAAGTCATGGTGGAGACTCCCATAGATGATATCATGATGCGGTCACAGCCATCAACCAGAACCATGGGCAGTTATTTAACACTTGCCATCCGCTCTGCAATTGAGTTCTTTAGCATTGTCTCAACTTCTCAAGGTGTGTCAATCAATTAGCCAATTTTACTTTTGTATATTCTGCAGAATTGAGACTAACATTTTCAAGTCTTTCAATCTATAACACATCTATCACAATGGTTCGCGGCGCAGACTACGACAACGGCGTTGTCCAGAGCGACAACCCCATCGAGGCTGGCGAGACCAAGGCCCACGGCGTTGGCAACCCCGTGAGTTTTCCTTACAATAAATATCATCTGAATCTATCGCTAACCTCTATATAGGATGCCCCCCTCGAGCGCACCCAGAAGGTCGCCCCTATGCCCGCCGAGACCGGCTCCCAGCGCGATGTCTTCGGTGGCCTCGGCACAACCAACCCCAACAACTCTGGCAGTGGAAAGGGTGGTCACGAGCCCAAGTCTCTCGGCGGCGAGAAGGGTCTCGGTGCCCAGCCCGGCAACTAAGCAATGAATCGGTCTTCATGAACATCCTGCCATGATCTTTTATTACGAAATCGTACCCGACTGAGTCGGTGTGGCACGAGCTACGCATTACATCTTTGTATACTATGCGATGGTTAGTGGAGTTTTGTGGATATTTTCAGGGTAGCATTATAGCATACCAAATACTAGAAGCAAATATTAAGTCATCTACAAAAGTTCTTCATCTGTAGACAATATAATGGAAGAATGTGTGTTAATTTATGGTTGCCTGTCCAAACAGCTTACGACGGACGACTTCTTGAGCCAGCGTCCAATACTTATTCGGGCCTAGTGTCGTCTGTGGCTACTACGCAGTTATGACTTAAATCGGTACATTATGACAAAGAAAGGTCTTATTGCACTCCACTGATCATTGATGATCATGCATCTATCATTTGAATTGCACCCACTTAGATAAACCTGAGAGATCCGTTATCATTCGTAATCCGCTCGGCCAGGTTGATATTTGCATCGATCTCCTCGCCGTCGACATTCTCAAGTCTAGCCCTCAACACTGGCACATTTTCGTCGCCTTCGGTGGATATCTCGACATCATGGGCACTGTCGGTGAACTTCGAATCTACCCATCCAAACTCTCCTAATTGAAATGTCAGTTTGCTCCGACTCAAAGGTATGTTGGTATTCGACAAACCATTGTTGTTTTGAATGACAGTATTCAGATCCAAGATAGATACTCTCTCATTGCCATCCGAGTCCACCAGAACTGCTCTGAGGATATGTCCATCCTGAAGCTCGTAGCTTACGGCGGAATCATGGAAACTCATTGCCTCGTATGTTGGAAGTATTCACTGAGCTTAAAGTCCTAGCTTTGAATAAACAGCGTCTTAATTGATGAATATAACAAATGACTATAGCGAAACAGCCCTCGCTTTATAGTAGCACCGAAGACTACTCATGCAAGCATCACGGCTGGACTCGACCTCTACTGCAGCCCAATTTGATACAAAGTACAAGATGGGCTGATTTAGTACACCTCGGCTATGGAAACGTGCATAAAATGGAGACAAAAATGTTGATGCCTAAAGAAATCGCTTGGCGCCGTGGTTGTCAAAGGCCATGGTTGTTGCGTTGAATGGCACAAGCCTTGGCAGCTGTATTCGAAATAGAGCGCGGGACCTACATTGGATGATAGCTGAGGGTATCCAAGGCACATGGAACAGTGCGTAAATACGGATGCCTAGCTAGTGCCATGTGTAGGTACTCAGTCTTCAAATGCTGGCAAATGGGTTAACGCTGCATTCTTGGCGTGAGGCATGAGGCTGGGGTATTAGATCTAGAACTACGACCTGTTACGCAAAAAAGTAAATGAAGGGTAAAAATGTAGAATTGTCAATTGGATATAACACGCATCTCCAAATAAGCATGACACACCACCCGCTAAACTCCCGAACCGAAGCGGTAACAAATGCAAAAATCCATAAGAATCCCGTAACCCGTAGCACATTTAGTCAACAACTCTGGATTATGAAGACATAAATTAAGGGGTGTTGCGGTATATTTGCGAACCACCCGAGCGGATCTGGATAGTTTCTCTCCGCTGGAGAACAATCAGCGCACGGTTGAGCGCTTGCTCGTTGTAGCCCTTTGCGTCGACGAAGTCGCGGCGCAGGGTTGCTAAGCTAGTACTCCAGCCAACTGGTAGTCGGCGCTTAAGCTCGTCTTCGATCTTAGAAGCCTCCTGCATGAGGTCCTTGTTGCCTTGGCCTTCGCCTTGGGTGATGGCGTCCATGGTGGATGCGAGGAAGAGTCGGATGGCTTCGTCGACGTGGGCCTCTGTCGCGATGGGGGAGAGTTGGAGCTTGGCTAGAGACTCGGTGATACGGACAATGGCTTCGAGTTGACGGACGGTAATGGGGATTGAGGAGCGGGCATCGGATTCCACCTCGGCGCGGCGGACTTGCTTTCGGATGGAGACGAAGTGGGAGGAAAGCTTTTCGGCGGCCTCTGGGGAGAGACGAGGGGCGCATCGGCTGTGGATTGTTAATATCAATTGTATCAAGTTTTTGGAATGGGGGGATTTACCTTCGGCAATAGCTGATGTATCGCTTCATCTGTTCCACTGGGATCTCTGCTTCAACTTGCTCTTCCATACCACGACCACCCATGTGGACGCCCATGACGTGACGGGCAATTTTCTCGTCACGGCCACGCTCATGATCATCGCGAACAATGAAAATCATATCAAAACGAGACAAGATAGTGGTCTGGAAATCAATGTTCTCGCCTGGAGTCTTCAGATCGTCGTAGCGACCGAACACAGGGTTGGCAGCAGCCAAAACTGAGGTTCGAGAGTTGAGAATAGTTGTGATACCGGCCTTAGCAATGGAAATAGTCTGCTGTTCCATAGCTTCGTGAATAGCCACACGATCTTCATCGCGCATCTTATCGAACTCATCAATACAAACGACACCACCGTCGGCCAAAACCATGGCACCACCCTCCAGGTAGAATTCACGAGTAGTGTGGTCTCGCTGGACGGAGGCAGTCAAACCAGCTGCTGAAGAACCCTTTCCGGAGGTGTAGATCGCAATAGGAGCAGCTTTCTCAACGAATTTCAACAGTTGGGACTTGGCAGTACCAGGATCACCAAGCATGAGAACGTTAATATCACCACGAAGCTTCATTCCATCGGGTAGAATTTTCTTCGATCCACCCATCAAAAGGCAGACAATGGACTTCTTAATATCAGCATTGCCGTAAATAGAGGGGGCAATGCTGCGAGCAAGGGCATCGTAGAGATCGGGACGACGGCTCAATTCCAGGAACTCCTGCTCCTCCTCCTCGGTGAAAATAGAGGCACCCTTTGCCGTCTGGTCGATGTCACTGTTGAGACCAACAGCGCGCAAGTATGGGTTCCGAATAGCCACCGCAGCCTCCTTCTTACCGCCCTTGGCCTGGTAGATAGAGAAGATACCCATGACTGTGCAGCGGGACCCGGGAACAACCCGATTCGCCAAATAGCGGTCTGCGGAAATCAAGACATGACGAGGCAATTCACCGACTGGGACTTGATCAGGGGCTTCCTGAAGCTTCAGGACTTGTTGATCCACGAAATGGCACTTCTCATGATGGACCACGTAGGGATCCAAGGGACACGCGTCGCCGGGCTCGTCACCGGGTGCCTTCTTGCGACCGCACTGTCTTGGGAGTGTCAAACCCGAGAAACCACCATCAACGCGAATATTTTCGCTGTGGTCGCAATTCTTGCAGCGAATGTGTACGGTAGTGGCTTTGGATGAAATAGTGGAAGCTCCGATTACGATACCAGGAATTCGAACCAGGTGGGAGATATTTGTGGCGTTGAGGTCGCGGATGGAAATGTGAGTTGCGGAGGAGTGCAAAAGCAGCTGGTGGGACGGAAGCTCGATGTCGCGTTGACCAGGGTAGACAATTCGATTTGTGCAGTCTTTGAGAGCGCCCTCGAACTGATATGGGTTAGAGGATATGTTACTGTAAAGTGGAACGGAGGCCGATGGACACTTACCAGTGGGATGATTTCAGCCGGTTCAGTAGTGAGCTTGTGTGCCAATTCTTCGTTAAAGGAAATGAGATGGGCAATATCAATATCGCAATAGTATTGCTTCACTAGCACATTCTGCCGTAATTGGTCTCTGTTGCACTCGAGCGATTAGTTTGTTGCTGTCCTGGGTGATAGCGATTTATCTCATACCGGTAAATGAATGCGTTGTCCACTTGGAACTCCAACACGAAATCTCTGAGGCGGATTTGGGTTGTAGTCTTTGACTCGTCAGCGCCATTTTCGCTAGGAGCGAGGACGCTCAATGTGTAGGGTGTTCGTCTATCCATGGCGACTTGAAGATGGAGGGGAGGAGAGTAGTAGGTAAGGAGTGGATTTTTGAGAAGGTGGTTGGAACACGACCCGCCGGAACACGCGACGCGTTAACGCGTTAAGTGGTTCTGCCAGAAAGACAAGGCATCGAGACCGGAAGTGGCACGTGACAGGGCCGGCCTTAGATGCTCAATTGGAGACAAGCTAGGCTGTCAGAAAACAAACCGTTGCAGGCCGCTTCCTGCTGCAATCCGAGACGCTTGAAGGCCGAGAGGACATCTGCTTCTATCAAGACTTTGAAAGAGTTCTTGTCATCTGCCATTGTCCGTGTTCCTGCGATTCGACCTCGAACGTGTCATGATCAGATAACCGAGCTTCCCCAACTGATCGCCTGGTGGCTGTCGCATACATAAGTGGACAAGATGACGACCAACAGTCCCCGCAAGTCAATCGATAGTTTGGCGTCTGCCACATCGACGCCCTCTATATCGCACTATTCTACGACCAACCTGGAGTCTCCGCGGGTGCCGCCTCAACGGTACCCCCTGAGGAGGGGATCAACGGCGAGCTCCATCGTTAGTATTGGTGGGATCTTGGACACGTCGCAAAATCATACTTCGATCGCCGAGTCCGGCCAGAATGGTAAGTGGGGGTTCTTCAATGTGCGCGGAGTGCGCGACTGGTAACTGACTCAATTGCGGGATGACAGCCATATCAACTCTTCTCCAGCCACCAATTGTTCGCACCGGCTTAACTCCTCATACTGCGGTTTCTGCCACTGGATATAAACCTCCATCATCCCGAGATATCCCGCCTGTTACTCTGACCAATATAACCCATGTCGACTCCAAGGCCTTTCAGCCCTATCTGGCCCAGGTGGGGTCCATGTACGACGTCTTTCAACAATCGAAGGAGAATGCGACGGAAGAATCCCAAGGTATCCAGGGTGCTAAGTCACCAAAACCAGAGGAGACAGGATCCTTGTTGCCATGGAGTCCCGAACGAAGGCCGTCGTCTGTTTCAACAAGTTCACGTCCAAGCTCGCCCTATGATCCTCGAGGGCGCCGTCTCTCGGGCTCGCGAACTCGCGGACCTGCGGTTACGCCTTTATCTACCATTCCTCCTGTATACTTCGAAGAGGACTTTCATCTTGAAAATCCACGGACCTTTGACGTAATATCAGAGAAATCGGATGTGGTTCGCCCACCAAAACCACAAGGGACAGACGACAAGCCGAGCAATGGTAGCGCAACAGAGTCCGCTTATACCGGGCGAAAAGCCTTAGCCACAAACGCAATCTTGCAGGAAAAGTTGTCGTGGTATATGGATACTGTAGAGATTCATCTCATCTCTTCAATCTCAACTGCCTCCAAATCGTTTTTCACAGCGCTTGGCTCTTTGCGAGAACTGCATGCGGAGGCCGCTGACTCGGTGGATCGAATCCAGGTCTTGCGACGTGACTTACAAAAAATTGATAAAGAGATGGCTCTGGGTGGTTTGAAGGTCGTCAATTTGCGCCGACGCAGGGAGAATGTGCGAATGTTGGCCGCTGCCGTGGCCCAACTTCGCGACGTCGTGGACTCTGTCATCCGCTGTGAGGAACTGGTTGAGGAGGGCGATATTGAAGTTGCTTCCGAGGAGCTTGAGGAGGTGGAAAGACTCATGGCAGGAGAAAAGCTAGCTGATCACTCTGCTGATGAAGAAGATGATTTCCCTCGACGTGCTATTGATCTCAGAGGACTCAAGACTCTCGACGGAGCGTCAGAAGAGCTGTCTTACTTAAGGCAGCGCATCGGCATGGGTTATGAGACCCGGTTCCTTAATGACCTCCTAGGAGATCTTCGCGATCACGTTCAGAACGTTTCATCTGATGTGACTTTGCAACGCTGGGGCGCATCATTTTTGCGGCAGCGCGGAGGCCAACGCCCCGTATCAATGGTTTCCCCTGCATATATGAACATCGATAAAGACTTGCGAGCTCGATTAGAGACCCAGCTCACTGGGCTCGCCAGAGCGCATTATACTACCCCCGCAGCAACTTCATTCAAAACAGCGGTGCTACGAGAAATGAAAGCCCTCATTCGGAAATATTTGCCTAGCTCGAATGATGATGACAATGAGTCCATGGTTTCCGTTTCTACCCATGGTGGTCGCCAGCGCAGCCAGCAAGAGAAGTCGTCTACACTCGCCCGTAACCTTCGCGCTCTCGAGCCAGAGGATGCATATGCGATGATTGTGTCGGTTTACACGGGTATCAGTGAATGCTTGCGCCGGTTGAGCACGCAGGTGAAGATCCTATTGGATATCGCTAGTGGGCTCGAGAACCCAGCTTCTGCCGCGCGTAGCCCCAACCCCCAGGGTCAGGATGCCGGTAGGCCACGGACTTCCTCTTCTGCATCTGCAATGGCACAAGACGAAATTTTACAGGTTTTGGATATGTCAAGTCTCCTTGGACAAGCTGTGGACATTGGCCAGTCGCAGATCACGAAAGTCCTCAAAGTTCGCTCTGAGCAAACATCACAATTGCCTAAGGAGGAATTTCTCAAATATTTCACGCTGAATCGTCTGTTCGCCGATGAATGCGAAGCGATCTCCGGGCGTGGCGGCACTGCACTCCGCACGATTGTGGGCAATCAAATTCGTGAATTCATTTCTCGATTTGGAGAGTCTCAAAGACATCATATTGTGAGCGTAATGGATGCTGATAAGTGGGATGCTCGTGATTTTGGAGAGCCAGAGGTCACCATCATGACTCGCATCTTAGATGCAAGCACTAAGGATATTGACGCATGGATGGAGGTGTCTAAGATCTGGATCTCCCCAGAAGAAAATAAGCAAGGTTCTGAAGAAGGCTCCAATTCTAATGGCTCGGGCAAAGAAAAAGTGCGCAGTGCCGTTATTGACGAGCAGAAGTACATTCTTCCGGATTCAGCTGTCGCCATTATGCGCACTATTGAGGAGTTTGAATTCCTCATGGCCAACATTCCCAACATGATCCAGGATATTGCTCCACATCTATTGGAAATCCTCAAGCTTTTCAATTCACGGTCTTCCCAGCTGATCCTTGGCGCGGGCGCCACTCGCAGTGCTGGGTTAAAGAATATTACCACAAAGCACCTTGCGCTGTCTTCGCAAGCACTGAGCTTTGTTGTGGCACTTGCTCCTTATGTTCGCGAGTTTGTCCGTCGCCATGGCCAAGGAAACCAAATCATGGGTGAATTCGACAAGGTCAAGCGTCTGTGTCAAGAACACCAAAACGGTATCCATGAGAAGCTGGTAGATATAATGAGCTCACGATCGACCATCGCCGTGAACGCCATGAAAAAGATCAATTGGGACGCTCAGGGTCCTGCTGTCAACCCTTACATGGAAACACTGGCCAAGGAAACCGGCACTTTGCATCGGGTTCTCAGTAAGCATCTGCCAGATGGCACAGTCGCGATGATCATGGTTCCTGTATTTCGCAGCTACCATGACCATTGGACAAAGGCATTCGAAGATGCAGATGTGGAAACAGAGGCCGGCAAGAAGAGGTAAATTTATTCCCGCGACCATTCTCAATATTCTTTACTAACCCAATGCTTAGAATGGAGGCCGATATTGAGCACTTCCAAACCAAACTTGGCAAGATCGAAGGGTCAGCTGATATTGGCAAGAAACTACTGGAGATTGTTCAAGCCAAGTCAATCGCTGCTCAAGCTCCAACTCCGGCTGAGAATGCAGAACCTGAAACCGAAAAAGACCAAGCCGCTGCGCCCGAGTCTTAATCAACATCTGCCGAACGACGAATGTCGCTGGATTAAGCACTATACATACAATGTCTTACATATACTCCTCAGCACTAACGAGCCTTTCACCCATTGTACAGAAGCGTTTCTCATCTTTACTTTCTTGCATATTTCTCACATAGCTTCCTCATTATGTGCATTAATAGAAACAGCCAGGCGTTATAATGGACATCTAGATGACCGGAATACACTATTTAGACGCGAATACCTACTCTTGCAGTTTATATCAACATTGTGGCTAGACAACTGAATAAAGGTAGATTAAGGATGCAGGAATGTTGATAAGGCTAGAGTGCCAACCTCAATAGCTACAAATACTCGCATGTACATACCCGATATGGCAGCACGTCCCGAAGAGGCAGGAGAAGCAGCACTCCCGGAGAGGCAGGTGAAGCCTACACAAATGGAGGTGTGGATTAACAAAACACACTACTTCGTATCTACATAAAGCCAGCTTTGGCATTTCCCCAGATACCCCAGATCATACCAGAGTCCATTCATCTCAAAGACTGCGATTTATCAACAGCAGATTGCGGAAATCTTCCGTGGTAGATAAAGCTCGGAAGGTTCCGATGGAACGACAAGACTTAAACCTTCTGGACCCAGTTCCAGATGTCAATATTGATGGAGATGATCAGCATGATAAAGGACAGAAATCAACAATGGCACAAGGAGAGCCATCGTCGAAGGCCTCTGTTCTATCACGGCGTTTTGTCGAGATTATACGTTCGTCTGATAGGGTCCTAAAGAGATCACACGCGTGAGAATCCCGCTGCATGGAAGTATCTTTACCATGATTACTGACCGCAACTATGAACAGATTGGTTTCAACGTCCGAAGGCCAGGACTGCCTACTGGGGAGCATCGAATATGCTTGCCATGCTTTGCATCATCTGATTGCTTCTAGAGTGTTTGCGAGGTTACAACGCCGCTTATTACTCGCTTTCAAACGATTAATATTGCGCCAGAAAGTCGCGAAACTTTCTCATCTACATACGCAAGCGGATAACTCATCGTCGGCTTTGCTCTCACTATCATCGCTGTTATCCGAGGCTCGTTATACATTGAGACTCGTCGGCATTTTGACTATTTGGAAAGAAGGAGCCGAGCTTATTGAAAACCCATCCAATAGCCGCACGACAAATATACTGGATGCGTCTCAAGTAGCATCTATCGCGGCGTATCAGCTATTGGAGAATATTGCCTACCTTGGCTCCAAGGATATACTACCTCACAGGTGGATAAAGTGGCTGGGTGGCATCGACAACCTATACTTATGGAGTATCCGGGGTCTCTTAGCCCACTTTGTGATACAGCTTGTGAAGCTTGGCCGTGAAAACCTATCCTGGAGCAAAGAAGCCACTCAGGGCAATGAGAAAACGCCAAATATGTCAGAAAAAAAAGTGTCTCCGGATGGTGGAAATGACGAACTTGGCTCAGATGATCAAGACAGTAGAGGTATGAAAGACCTTGTTTCAAGCTCTCTATGGACATTACTGTGCATACACTGGAGTTTCCCACATGAAGTGCAGACGATGGAGAAATTAGAAGGTGGATTGAGCTTCTTAGCGGACTTTTCCTTATTACGAGACTTTTGGATTGAAGCTTCAACATAGAAGCAAAATATGATAACTAGGCCTCTCGAGGGCCCGGCTTTTCTTAAACACACGAGTACAATTGAGAAACCACAGAAGAAATTGTAAATAAATAATTGTTTATCGGACGGATATTCCAATCTAGGCGCTTAAATTTAGATTTAATTTCCATTTACCAAGCCAGAAGACCGATCAGAATGATCTCATCCAAGTATGAGATTATATGGGTAATGATGCCACGAGTCTATTCTAGTTTCCCGCTTTTAGTGTCCAGAATTAGAAACACATGGGACGTATCAGTACACTAAGTTACATGTAACACTCAGAAGAGAGAAGATGGTGAAGACAAAGGAAATGAAGAAAACTGCAAAAGGTGGAAATGGACATGCTGAAAGGGTCGTGGAGAGGAGAATGCGACGAGAGTCCAAGCTGGGGGAGAGCGGTAGAGGTTTTTTATAGTACACACCCCGATCTTGGTGCTCAGAGAGGTAGATAACTCATAGTGTTAGGAAGGTCGGAAGGGCCGAGGGCGAATAATCTATTTCTCGGTCTTTCGGACTTCCTCGTTATTCTCCTCAGCATCGTGTGCAGCCTTGGGAACCAGGACTTCTCCTTCGCCGGAAGTTGACTTTTCGACGATGGTTTCGGCGGCGGCAGCGACGGCTTCAGTTGGGGCCGGGGCTTCGGTGATGGTGGTAGGTGGAGTCGAGGTCTCAGCTTCAGGTGCAGGGGGTACGTCAACAGGCTCATCATCTTCCAACTCGGCACCGTACACATCAGGGTGAAGACGGAAACAATCTTGCATGCCCCTAGAGAAAATGACGGTTAGTGACTTTCGCGCGCAGCGCATGCAATCAAAGGAGTGGACGTACTTGAACTTCTCAATGCAGTCAATTCCCTTAGGCTCCTGCTCGGAGTAGACGAAGCAGCTGAAAGCCGCCTTGAACTCCTCACCACAAGGGCCGTGGGCCATACCACCCAGACATGGGCAGTCCCAGTTGATCTCTCCAGTCTCCGGGTTGAACGCAGCTTCCTGGCCGCCTTCGGCGGCCCGCTCTTCGCGGATCTTCGGGGTGATGTCGTTCAGGGTCCTGGTTTCTTCGGGTTGTTCATCTTTCTTCAGATATGAGAGGGCGGAGACTATTGAATGGCTCCATGATTAGCAAATCTTCATTTCACCTCTTGGCCCGGTATGCGCCGAGCCCGGCCCCGATCGCAGGACCAAGCCAGCAAACTGCAATCGCTGAGACGTACATTTTGGCTCTTCCTTGAAGGCACTGCTAGTGTTGTAATAGTATACCGCACCACCGGCCACACCCAGACGCAGGATGTAGTTCTTCCAGCTCCTGGACTTGGTCGGACCGGTGCTTATCAATCGCACGCTCGACGGGGCGCGAGTCGCGACGGGCGCGCGGGCGAGCACTCTTGTTGCGGGACGGAACATTGTGTGAGGAATTGAGACGATTTCGAAGCCGTCAGTTCCTCAGAAACCTCTAGAGAAGCGCGGGGGTGGGAGGGGAGAACCGGGGACGTCGGGAAGCAGAAGACGATGGAAGAGGTGGATTTTCGGCCTGAGGTCTTCGGTCTGCGGCAGCCAGTCACGTTGCCGACTCGACTGGTAACACGCGACTTATCGTCCTTCCAACCCCTCGCTTGTCCTCAAGTTCGGCTGGCGCTTATTTTTGCCGGGCTCTGTCGCTATGGATTGGGATCCTAGTCGCTTTTTCCGAGCGACTGGGAGTGTGTCGCCTTATGCGCTTCTGGTGTTGAACCAACCAATCAACGAAAAGGCCTTTGGGGTACTAAATGAACATGGTGAGGCTTTCCCGATTGGTACCGTTTGGGGCTTTTCCAGTACGATTTACTGATAAATTGTCCTTTTGATAGCTTCATATGTCATCTGTGCGGATGGCGGTGCTAATAGGCTATACGATGTATTGAAAGCCCAGGGGAAAGAATCAACAGAAGTAAGACAAATCTTAAGCGTTGGTCACACAGCGTTCGGGAACTACCCATCAAGGACGTTTTTAAATGTACCAATACAACATACATAGGAGTATACTGACAAGAAAGCTTCCGGATGCTGTTATGGGAGACTTAGACTCTATTCTGCCTTCAGTTCGACAGCATTATGAGAAGCTTGGAGTGCCTATCCTGAAGGATCCAGATCAGTATTCAACAGACTTCACCAAATGCTTGAAACATATCAATGAGAATGCATCTGAAATAATTAAGTCACCTCGCAAAAGAGCTCGCAATTCCTCGAACAACCATGACAGGGACTCCCCATTACATCAAACTCTGGAGATTGTTATTTTGGGAGGTTTGGGTGGCCGCGTTGATCAAGCCTTCTCCCAAATCCATCATCTGTACATGATGACGCAAACCCAGCGTCAAATCCAGGAAGCGCAACAAAGCAAAAATGCGGAGAATAAAGATGCAAAATCAGCTACCGGTGGAGATCTATATCTTGTCTCCGAAGAGAGCATTACATTTGTTCTACAAAAAGGCAAAAACACCATCCAGACGCCCGCGACAAGACGACCAGATGACACAGAAGCTTCAAGCTCTCAGCAAGAAAACGAAAGCCCAACACGGAAACGCAAGCGAGATGAAGATTTAGAAAAAGAATACCTTTTCGAGGAGAATATTGGCATTATACCTCTTTCAGCCCCCGCATCCATAACCACGCAGGGCTTTGAATGGGACGTGCAGGATTGGCATACAGAGATCGGCGGCCAGCTTTCGACAAGCAACCACATTCGCGCAGACACAGTCTCTGTCGAAACATCAGTGCCTGTGCTGTTTACGGTAGAGTTGGCACAGAGACTCAAGCGATGAATCAGGAACCAGTCCAAGTTATCTATGAAAAGTTTCATATTGTTCCCCATGGGTACCACGGGATAGAGTTCCAAGACCAAGACCAAAGCCATTATTGGGGGATCAAACAGAGAAATATTGAGGGTAAAAAAATGGAACCTCCAGAAAAGAAACCCAGACAAGAATAGAAACCCAAACCCAGGCGCCTCCTCTGGCCGAAGCGAGAGAACAAGAAGAGAATAAGCAACAAGAGGGGAAATAACAAACATCGCATATCGCTTTCATCGCCGCATAGCCCACTTAACCACTCGAGCCGTGACTCGAGAATCATCTCAAACAAACATAGAGGTAATCAAGCACACCGTATAGGAGCATTCTTATCCAACAGGATCCAAGCCAGTTCCATATATGGTGTCGCGAAACACGTAACAAAAGCCAAAATAAAAGCAGAAAAAAAGCATAAAACAGTAGCAGACTGCCGATTCGTTCATCTACCTAATCCATGGAGCACACAGAAGGCTGTTCCTCGTCTGCTCTCCTCCTTTCACTAGACGTAGCTGTACAGCCCGAGACAGACACAGGAATCAACCATGACCACATGTGGTTTACTGGCGTCGCAGAATAGCCTCGTACAGAGTGCCAATCACGCCAATACCAGTTCCGGTGAGAACACCGGAGTAGCCACCAGGGACAGCCGAGTTGACCACAGCGATAGCCTCGTGGCTGAACAGCTCGAAGAAGCGGAAGTGGTCTACATACACCTTGTAGACCAGGACAGCCTTGGCAATGTTGAATGCTAAGGGGTCGAAGCTGGCTTGCGCAGTGGTGGAGCGAGTGCGACGCACCTGGCCGCCGGTAGCAGCGTGCCAGCTCAGGTTGAAGAAGTAGGCGGCCACCAATGGCAGGGCCAAGTTGGTAAGAGACCACAGAGAGAAAGGTGCCCAGAAGCTAGCAGTGAGAAGCACGAAGAGGTCGGGGAGCTTGATTGCGAGAGAGGGCAGGTGAGCGGCCGGCACAGCTGGGGTCGTTGTGACGAATGCAAGTGGGACGATGTCGATGAGCAGGAAGGCGGCCTCAATCAAGACGATGATAGTGGAGACAGCCTTAAGGGTGCTCAGGTTTGTGCGGATAGTGTTGGTGTGTTCCTGGACACCTGACGCTGTCCATGCTTGGTCGAGTCCCTCGCGGACTCGTCGTGTTTGGCGGTCAATTGCATCGGTTACGACGGCAGGCGAAGGGGGCAGCTGCACGGCATCGACGAGACCCTGTACTCTTGAAGAGCGAGGAGCGGTACGTGGCGCAGTGCTGCTACTGGGAGTCTTTGCGACGGGGGTCGAGGCCTCACTGTTGCGTTCAAGTTAGTCTCTGTCATGGGCGCTAAAGACGCGTCGCGCATTCAATTTTGATGGAACAATGGGCTTACGTTGTCTCTCTGGGCACTCTAGGCTTGCGACCAGGAGTCCGGGCGGTAGTAGCGACCTCGATGGAGGACTCATTCTTCACTGGCGATGACGAGGGCAGGCGCTTGTAGTACTCTGCGAAAGTCTTATCGTTCTCAAAAGCGGACTGGTTATCAAGCAGGTGCTGGTCCAGCGCCTGTACAAGGTCAGGCTTGGTCAATTCGCGATAGCTATGAGATCAAACGTTAGCCTCGAGATATTAGATGCGACAACGCTCGTGCGCGCGCACACGCGACAGAGTAAACATACCTCTTGAGATGGGTTCGCTGAGCGAGCTCAACCAGCTCCGGCTTGCGCAGCTTGTTGAGGAAAGGGAGAGCAGTAGACATGATGTGTTGATCGGAAAGTTCAGATGCAGCAGGCTAGGACCAATTCAACCATGCAACAGAAGTGTAGATCTGATGTTGGAGTATAAGAGGGGAAGAAGCGGATGCAAGGAGGAGGGGAGTGAATTGGGGCTGGAATTGTTTACACCCGCGATCGCCAAAACAAAACACGCTAGCGCGCATTCACCCTTTCGTCCCTTTGAGTTTCCAGGATTCTTGCACCGTATTTACTCCGAGAGTTAATACTAGTATAACCGGGTTGTTTGCAAGACAGTATTAGACTATGTTTATGTGTTGTCTTAGAATTGATGCTATTGTACATGGGGACACTCGGTCCGCTTCTAGTCTTGGTCTATCGGGGAGATTGGTACAGTGTATACACAAACAAAGAGCGCCGGACCAGAATAAAACATGAAGGGGGAATTTACAAAGGATAGAGAGGAATAGAGGAAAGCCAAACGACAGCAAAAGACCCGGAACACCAGCCCAATGAAAGGATCCTCATAAATGCATGGAATGAAAAAGAACTTCACAGCTGCGATCCCTCAAGGGCGTCCCAAGCCTCCAGCTGTTTGAGCAGGTATTGATACAGAACCAGCATCGTACCAGACTGGATGCTGGTCCACACGCCACGCGGGCCCACGCCGCGAAACCACCCCGCCAGCCCTTCCGTGCGGTAGATCATCTTCAGGCCCGTGAACACGGAAGATGTGTCCAAGCGCGGTGTGCCAGGTGGTCGCACTGATGTGGAGGGAGAAGAGGTGGAAATCGGACGTGACGAGGACTTGGAGCCAGAAGAATGAGACGAGCTAGACGCGTGAGGTCGCGGACTGTCTTTCGGGACATGATCGCCGGCGTGTTTGCTTCCCGACGATCCCGTGGGGTTCTCTGGGAGGTTTTGTTGAGTTTGGATGCGCGTTTTAACGACATCCAATGGGCATGTAATCACGCCCGCCATTCCTCCGGCCGTGGCTGCCGTGAGGATTTCCAATCCTAATCCAATATCTCGTTTCCCAACCCAATGCTTGGCTAAATCACGCTCTCGCTCATAGAATGCGAATTGAAGAGCCGAAAATGGCAGATCACGGAAAATTGTCGCTTTGTAACCATGGAAAAGAGCAGACACGCCTTCCTGGCGGATTATAGTTCGGAACGCATCGGATGTCCCGCGATAGTTGTACCCTGAGTGGAAATGCGGGTTGTTGTATCGACCCTGCAACTGGAGCCGTGTCTTTAATACTTCTGATGGAACGTAGAGAACAGATGCTCCTAGATCCGCGAAGAATCCACCGGACAGATATGCAATATTAGGGTTCACTCCTCGGTCCAACATTTGTCGCTTGGTGAATTCGTACACGCCGAAGAAGATGACGGTTCCAGGGAATGATCCAAGAAATGCCGGAAAGACACCGCCATATAACCCTCGGAGAAAGCCTTCCTGTCGATAAATGGTCGCATATGAAGAGGTCATCGAGGTATATCGGGGAGGGAAATGAGGGTCGCCTTGTTGTCGGGTCTTGACGGTATCCAAAGAGTGCATCAACATATCGCCAGCGCATCCTCCTATACCACCAGCTAACATCGCCTATCAATTACTGTTAGCCCTGTTACCCGTTGCGACAATTAGTCTGAGTCTCACGTGTGCATATGGAGGACGCGGCTCTTCTTCATCCATCAGATCCTCAGCCCGCGCTTGTCGGGAAGCATCGCGTGTTTGTTCATTGTATAACTGATTGCTCGTGCTCGGCGTCTGAGAAATCGTGGTTGAGTCCGAGTTCCCTGCTGTCGAGAACAGGTCGAATACTCGCGAAGTTAAGCTCATGGCAATATGGGCCGAGAGACTCGACTCCCGAGTTGACCGGTCCCGGGGGGTGATAGACGGGGTTTCGGAAAGGAAGATTGATCACCCCCGGCACAATAGAAATGGAGAAAAGAGCGACGAGAACGGGGGTTGAGAGATTGGGGATCGAAGTCACTCCGCAGGCGAATCTCGGGCCCGAATCAAATTTCTGTCGGTGTTTTGCCTTTCTCCGGCCCGGTAACGCATGGAGCCTCAGGCACTCTATTTACGTCATGTCGCAGTGCGATCCATGCACTTTCATAGATCCAGATACTTGGAAGAGATCGAGTGACGACACTATGCGTGCGCATTGATTGGCAACCTATGTGGAATACACTAAATTCACTCAGTGGTCGAAGTCTGCAATGGTAGGAATACGTGAACTGGTTTCATAAACGTGGCTAAACGAGACGGAAGAGCTTGACAAGCAGTACAAAGATAATGCGTCGCGAACTTCTAGAAAATAAAGTGGAAACCAAAGAAAAACATGTTGTAGCGTATAGAATCGTCAGGGCGGCAATCCTCCCCCATCCACCTCTTTTTACAGGGGCTCTGATGACCCGTAAAGACATTCTGTCGTTCTTGCCTTCTGAAAGACAAACCCCAAGAAGCAGAAAATAAGCTCCATTTACCACATAGAGAAGTGGACACTAGCAGGTCGCCAAGCTTTGCGAATTGAGCACATGATACTCATAAGAGTACAGCAAAACAATTTGACATCCAGCGCAAAGCAAATTTACTGGGGCTTCTTGCCGGCGGTGGGGCTGGAGATGTAGCGGCCGATATCAGTGACCTCGTAGACTTGCTGGGTGATGCCCTTGAAGGTCTCCCAGCCCTGGCGAACAGCAGGGGGAGTGCTGTTGTTGGAGATGGAAGAATCGGCGCGAGCAGTGACCTGGCGGACAGCCTGCTGGACGAAAGAGCTCTGAGCGTAGCGGGCGCGGAAGAAAGAGAGGTACACAACGAGCAGAACCCAGCTACCCTTGGAGAACATGACGGCAGAAAAAATGAGACGGAAGAGAAGCAGGATCTCAAGGCCAGCGACAACACCCATGCTGGCATCGTAGTACTGCTTGATAAAACGGCCGATGGTCTCAGCAAGGGGGTTCTGCTTGGCTGCAGGCTTGGAGCTGGGGGAGCCGGGAGAGCTTGCACCACCACCCTGGGCGGGCTGCACAGTTGGGATCAGGTACATGCGGCTGTAGGTCGCAACGTGGAACACAGAGTAGACGCTGAATGGCAGGAGGGCCAAGAGAAGCTGGCGTGAGTAGAGCCAAACCAAGGCCATGCCTAATCGCATATCACATGTTAGCTCCGCAGGCCAGGCAGCATTGAACAGCTGGCCACCTACCAAGGTACTGGACATTCTCGTCGGAGATGAGCTTGGTGATAACTTGAGGAACGCTTCCCTGCACGCCACGGGCGAAGTGGCCCTTATACACCACGATTCCATAGGTCACAGCGGCGGATACAAAGGCAAGACGGTAGGAGATCCGGGCCCAGCTGGAGTAGGAATTGAAAAGGATGAAGGAGATGGAGTAGCGGAAGACGGAGAATAGAAGTGTCACATGGCTGCAGCAAGTTAGTGATTCCAGCTCCCAGGTTGTATAGCTTGACCATCGGCGGTGAAGCTAGTTTTTCGCAGGTGCACATACCCGACGAACCAAGCGAACCTGTACAGAAAGCGATCGGATTAGTGACTGTCGCATCCTCAATTGAAGCTCCAAAGAGCTGTGCAGAGCTTGGAGAAAGAACATACTGGAGCGTTTGAGCTAGTGCCTTGAGCCTTTCAGCAAGAGGCAAGTTGGCCGAAGGTGGAGGAGCCATGGCGACGAACGAACTCGTGATCCGAGCGCGACGAAAGGGGAGGGGAGAAAGGGATCGATCGAGATTTGTGGAGAGAAGAGTAAGGAGGACCGCAAGATTTCAGCAGAAGAAAAAATCAGCAGCGGAAAAAAAAGACGAGCTAGAGCAAGAGGAGGCTGGGGAGAAGCGGGGAGAGTTGTGTGTTACTTGTGCTTTCCACTCGGGAGCTAATGGCGCTCTCCGCCTTCCGCGGTGACGTCGGGTATTCGACTACCTATGCTTCTGCATTGACTGATGAGTTTCTATGTCTATCTAGAATGTCTGTCTGGATGTTGTCTGACTATCGACCAATTTTGCAGTGAATAGCTACCTTGCGAGCCTGGTGAAATGCCACTACTTGCATGTCTTGACCTCGGAAGCGATCCTGAAGACCACATAGATTCGACATCATATAGGCGTCTTGGACAAAGGATTACATTAGCGTCTCCGCTAACATACGAGTAGGTGTCAATGAGCTGCTCGGCGATAGATCATGGACCGCGGCTTCCAAGGTTCATAGTCGCAAGATGCCCTGCTCGGGTCCGCCGGATAGATCTTAGCGAGTGAAACTCCGCCACTCAGCTCCTGCGTCGGAGCTATGAGGCTACGATCTTCGGAAAAATCATGCATGTGACTGCAAATGGTCAATATCAAATTCGTCAAGCACGGCAAAAGGCTTGGCCTTGATTTTGGGTCAAGCTTCGCCGAGCCCCTCGATTGCTATTTGAACCTTCTCCTAGGTCGTATCCACTCTAATATGTAAAATCTCATACAAACAGTCCGCGAACTCACTATCTGAGGCTGTTCAGTGATATATTAGCCTCTGATAACATGTGGCTACCATATTAGCTACATGTTGTAAGAAAACAATACGCCCACCGGACCCCTTCCAGATGTCTTAGACCTTATCCACTCTAATATGTAAATCCTCATACAAGCCCCATCAATTGACAGCTATCGCTCACGCGAGAAAGGGGTTTGACAGGCGAGAATTGCCCAGGGGCTGCAGAGGAAGGCGATTCAACGGTATTCCCAGAACTATCAAATAAACCGAAGGTGGACAAGGAGATTTCCGACGGACTAAAGCCGTCACTCAGAGGGTTGTCGATTCATGTGGGGTTGTCTGTATGGGATCTGACTACCACACGAATCGCAGGGAGCTGTCGGATCTGAAGCCAGCAACTCGTCGGTTAGCCTTTTCAGTGAGCATCAAAATGGCTGTATGAACCGACCGTATTGATTAAGATATTCTAAAATTCTTGCTCCTAATGGGGAGCTCGAAACGACGAATTTCGCCAGTACTTCATAGAGTGTCTCGAACCATGTATCAGGCGTGGAAGGATCGTAGAGCTTACGTTCCACGTATTCGAGTAACATCATGGCCTTCTCAGCCGTCGTTAGTGAACTCATCCTGTAGTCCACTGTTCTTTGCGGTTAAATAGATGGATGATACCAGTCTACATAATAGACGAAAGGGTTCTTATAAGGACCATTGCGCTACTACTGCCAGGGAACTCCGGCATCATGAACCCGGCGTTGTTTGCATTGGAATGATAAGGGGTTTCTCTTTACTTCTAAATTTCAAGTCCAGCTGCTTTTGCCATGTCACTGTGCTTGAGGCGTGTTTCCAGGTCTTTCAAACCATTTCAAATTTGGCTCAACGGTGCGCTGCTGCCACGAATTAACATCCACCGTACACTTACGATATCAAACGGCATAGATTCATAAGACTTCTGCCTATTGGGAAGTTGCTAGCCGCTCTTTGAGACACTATGGTAATTTTTCAAACTTTAGCACTTTGGGGATTGAGCTGGGCTAGATGTCTTCGTTTGCCGTGGTGCAGAACGGGATTCGGCTTTGGACTAGGGACGGCAAACGGCTCCCTCGGAGGGTTTCTAGAGTGCCCTACGCCAATCTATATGGAAGGCCGTGTACGTACAAACAAAATTTGTTTAAGTGTTGAGGGAAAAGCCGCATACCCGAAATCCTATCCATCGCTCCCGCTTGAGACTGAGGTCTAGACCCGGTAATTTTGGTTTCTCCGAGCTCTCCTGATAGAAATTAGCGCCTTTCTGACAGGGGAGTTTCTTTTGAGTAAAAGCGAGCTTATTATTGATACAGACCTAGGAGCCCAACTCTGTCTATGGCGTTTGTTGGGACCTAGGAAGCATATGTGGTGTTCCGAGTTCAAATGTTGTTACACCCGCACTGGCTAAATTATGCTGGTGCTTGGGAGGATATCTTCCAGGGGTCAGCTCCTCTGTTTGAGTAAAGAATGCAGAATACAGAGTATGCAGGCTGTCCCCTATAGCAACAGTTAAATTATCTGACAGCAGTCAACTCTGACAATAGTGAAGTCTAGCAATAGTTAAATGAGATACATTCGAAAGGGGTCCGAAGAGCAATCGATAGGATTCGCGAAGTCTGAACCTTGACTTCAATGTTTTTATTATGAAGAAAGAGTGCTATTCATAGTATACGTCTTGACTTAGAAAAGGATTCAATCCGCGCGAATTCCACTTTGCTCTTGTCCCGCTTTCAATGCAACAAGAAGCCCCTCGATTACATGACCTGGCTGGCTGAGGAAGGCTGAATGAGATCCCTCACAGTGATATGTCACAGATGTGCCTAGCCTCTTCGCAAATACCTCTTGGAAAGCTATGGGAAGTGCTTTGTCGTCGTCGCAGAAGATGTACATCGAGGGAACTTCATGCCAAGACTCATGCAGGGCCGGCTCAGTGAACGACGGAATGGGTTGGGGTTTTATCCGCGAGATGCATCTCTGTTGGTCCTCTGGCAGCAGGTCGTGGTAGAACGTTCTTTCTTCGTCTGAGCTATAGCAGTAACCATCGTTGTTCTAGACCGACACATCATTAATTCATCTTCTCTATTATTTCTCCAGAGGATGATAATTGACCTTGAACTTCATCCACGGAAGCCAATTGCCTCCAAGCATGTCAAGCAAACATTC